>KN503286.1:23512-44184 GCA_000787155.1 Scartelaos histophorus | reverse complement strand
GTGTGTGTGTGTGTGTGTGTGTGTGTGTGTGTGTGTGTGTGTGTGTGTGTGTGTGTGCATGTGTGTGTGTGGTGACTCCATCTCAGCGCCTGGTATTAACCAATGTGCCATCTGTTGAGGAGGCGAGGCAAAGGATCTGACATTAGAAGAACATACCGTAACAGATCAGGCGAGACTATGGTGACAAGCGCTGATTAAATGACTAACAAGTTGCCACTCAGTAAACAACGCCATGAAAGTGACATGAGGGGTGGGTGTCCTGCATCGAGCCGGGTCACTGCAGAAACCTCCTACGCCGTGAATATTACAAACTAAATGTAGACTGTACAGCATTTTGAGAAGTTATTTGTCAGAAATAACCCAGTAACACCATATTTGAGTCTCTTTTTTGGGAATCTGCTTTCCAGTTTACAGTACAGTAATAATGTATGTCAGTATTGAGGATTTGTGCATTTGTCATTAATCGCTCTTTCTTGTGTTTCAGGGTTTCATCGCAATGAGGATCTGAAGGCTATTGATGTGCTTCCTATTCTGAAGGAGAAAGTTGCTTTTCTATCAGGTCAGTCATCGAAGTATTCTAATTAAGTTGTTTATTTAAAACAAAAATTAAGACTCAAATTAAGATAAATGTGATTGCGTCTAATAAGACAAGTGGATGGTACGTGAAACAACAAACTAGCAATTTCTCTTGAATTACCAAGGAGCATCACGGACATTTGGCTTTCATGATGCTATCTTTATGGCGTATTTATTTCCTTTTGCATGTTTTTTTCTGTTTTTCTGTCTAATGCGTCTGTGATTAGCTACTCAGCGCTAACCTTCACCTTATTAGTGTTGAATTACATTGCATGTGTAGATCATTTTGGTTTGTGTCCATTGCATGAGTGCATTAGAAGGACATTAGTTAGTCTTGTCATTGTCATGATAATTGGTGTTGGTGCTTTAGTCACTGCACAATGACTCACAAAGTGGCGACTATGATCTAAGCAGGTTTAATCCCAGCTCCTCTGTCTGCACAATGCTGTACTGTACTGTACTGTTGTTTTGACATAAATGGATTTGATTTGTGTGTTCCAGGTGGCAGAGACAGGCGTGGGGGTCCGGTTCTAACCTTTCCAGCACGAAGCAACCATGACAGAATACGACCTGAAGACCTGCGCAGACTGGTGGCGTACCTGGCCACTATCCCCAGGTTAGAATCACTGTATTATGCATGTGGTCCGGCCCGCTATGCCCCCTTCCTGATCCAGATTTAATTTGACACAGACTCCTCAGTTGACTTTCCCACCTTGCTTAGATTTAAAGAACGCAGGAGCTTTGCTTGGGGCTACAAAGGCCTGGGATGGATTATTTTGAATCACTGTGAAAACTCCCTTCTCTCCTCTTTGCTGTTCCTTCCTCTTCATTCACATTCAGGCTGCTCATGCTTGTTCTATTCCCATGTTTATTGCTGTAATGAAGGACACAATAGGGGCATTTTATTGATTTGTACATGTAATTCTGTTGATTTTTTTATTTTTATATTGCACTATATATAGTATAGAAATGCATCTAACTATGCTCACACACATCATTAACACTTAGAATATCTTATAATAATATAAATAGTTACTTCATATTTAAGAGAAGATGTTTATCCTGCACTTGTCTGATATCTCTCCTCATCTTTTGTGTGAGGAGCTCTTTGAGACATGCAAATGGAAGTTGGCCTGTGCATTTGTTATATTTAATTTGTCTTCAGATTTATTGGATTTTGATGTTTAAATACAGCCTGCAGTGATTTTGTTAAATATTACATCAATTAGACACACACTAGCTGAGCAACAGAATAACTGTTAACTGAAAAACTCCATATTTTGTGGATGACAAAGGATCTGCCAGTTTGTAAAAGTAAATCCTTCAGAACAGAATTTCATTAAATCATCAAATATATAGATTCCTCTCCTCATACTATATTACTTGACAATATCTTGGAACTGACCTTTCTTTGGCCACACAGCTGCTGGATGTTTCTACTATTTATCAATACATGATCATTTACAAAAGTCATTACTAATTGCAACCCTAGTTTGTAAAGCATCTTACTAAAAGAGGCCAGTCTCTTGTTCTGGATGTGGTTTCTCCCTCATTTGTCTAAATATTTCTCCTCCTGCCCCCTTTTCTTTCATAGCCTCTCTCTCCCCAGCCTCCTTCTTCTCTGCTCTGTTTTTCCTCTATCCATTTGGCGGCCACTGTGTTTTCAGAGAGTGAGGTCAGAGTGAGTTATAGCAGTGGGCCCTGCGTCTTTCTCTGTCTCCCAGCGAGACATATTCAGATTAAAGCCTTTAATGCGGTGAAACAACCTTTTATGGGCTTATACAGTAGGGCTCTTGGTAAGTGCCGGTGGAAATTTTAACGCTAAGATGTTTTAATCGCTTTTTTCCAGCCAGACATTCGAGAGACCTTTACATTATACTTAATTTGTCAGCCTTTTCATTGGTGTAGTCACCATTGATACAGTTACAAGACCGTCTGACACGTCTATATGGCGATGTATGAGTGTTCATTTCATAGCAACTGTGCCGAGAGATTGTGACCTTCTTTATTGTTGTTTTTGCAGTGAGGAAGTTGCCAGACATGGATTCACAGTCATTGTGGACATGCGTGGTTCGAAGTGGGACAGCATCAAGCCTTTACTAAAGATTCTCCAGGAGTCCTTCCCGTCCTGTATCCACGTCGCGCTCATCATCAAACCGGACAACTTCTGGCAAAAGCAGAGGACCAACTTTGGCAGCTCCAAGTTTGAATTTGAGGTGGGTGAAGTCAGTTCATTTTATCTTTTTGCACTTTTCGTAATTAGTATTTTTATATTTTAAGAATTATGGACTTTGGGATTTGGTATTTCTTTTGAATTCAGGGTCTGTATGTAGCCAGGTTTTAAAAGGATTTATCCTTTTTATACCTAATCTCAATGATTTTATTTTATTTGATTTAAAACTGCTATATTTAAAACAAAGTAAAATGTATTTCACAAAATCTTTAGCACTTCTTGGACGGCAGCAGTGGCTACAACACTCTGCTGTGATACTGTGTCTTATTATGTTGGTATAACTTCCCAGTGCTTCTCATAAATAACAGTGTTGTTGATGACTTAGTAAATAATCCTAATATAAGTTTAAACATTTGTTAGTAGTTCAAGATTTAGCATTTCTAATTGGACTGCTGCAGTGGCTGTGCTATGGTTTGGTCCCGTGTGGGCATCTGCTGCTGGTATATTTAGTTCTGACCCTGTTACTATGGAAACAGCATACTGTATATAGGACATGGTGATGCATTTGGGGAGTGAAATAGGTTCAAGAAAGCACCTACTTGTCTTGATTAAGATTAAGATGATGATTCGCTTATAATTCACACAAATAAATGGAATTTAAATACACTGACCTTATAGTTTACCTTTGCCTACCATGCAATTTAAACAACGGAAAATTTGACTTTCTAAGTGAACCATCTGTTTCTGTTTTTGCATACCATGAGTTTATATCTGTATGTTTTCTCTACTTAGTAATGATAACATGAAAGCTCCTTAAATGCTCAGGAATGTCGAGTTTATTGGCCACCGCCTTTTACGCAGGGCATGACAGGAACACAATGCATTCTTCCAGTTTCACCTGAGGCATGGGTCAAGTCACACTTTCTTAACACATTAACTTAATAAATGCATTTTATTTTTTATGTTTTTATCTCAGACGGTGATGGTCTCTTTAGAGGGTTTAACCAAAATCGTGGACCCGTCCCAGCTGACAGCAGACTTTGAGGGCAGTTTGGAGTACAACCATGACGACTGGATTGAGGTTTGGATTTTTGACCTATTTTTTTCAATTGGATTATCACAGGTTTATCCCAGATTTTGGGTTATTACAATAATATCAGACAAAGTGCGATCATGATTATACAGCCTGTCGTATATGCCACTCCTTATGCCCTGGATCTTATTCTCAGTTTTGATTCATTATCTAGACCAACTGATTTAGAGGAAAAACAGGAATGTAGTTCCCATGCTTATGTTGAGTCCTTGGGCAAGACACCTCATCCATCTTCCATGTCTAATTACCACCAAGTGTAAGGAGTGAATTCACTATGCAAAAGTAAAGTATGCCTGCAATAATATTAATTTGATGATAAGATAAGAGAACCGTTATTTGGGGAAACTCTCAACTCTCAATAACTGTCACCATAAAGGGGTTTGAGTTATTCACCTCTGCACTTAGTGGTCATAAGGTTGTGTGTCCAAATTATTGGAGATCTAGTATAATATGGGTACACTGGAAAATTTACTGCAAGTATTGGGTTTCAAATATAGGATATCAACCAGGGTATCATAATATTGATAGCCTGGTTGGAGATACTTTGATATAGTAGGACTATTAAGTGATATCTAGTAGGACTAGTGATACCTAATAATCTACTGGTCGTAGTCGGTCCCGAAATCTTAATGTTTGAACTTTTATCTACACAAAGTTGTTCTGTATTTACTTGAGAGATAAATAACAGCTTCATGACACATTTGGATCTGTCTTGTCTTATTTTATGGAAGTAAAAAAGGAAATAAATATGTTCTCAGTCTTTATCTTCTACTGTATCATTAGCAACCCCATCAGTACAATACTCTTTTGTGCAGGTGCGGCTTTCGTATGAGACATTTGCCAGTGATGCTGCTCGAACCCTGGCCCGACTGGAGGAGCTCCAGGAGACCCTTTCCCAGCGAGACCTGCCCCGAGACCTGGAGGGAGCACGGAGACTGATGGAGGAGCACGCGGCGCTGAAGAAGAGGGCCACCAAAGCATCAGTGGAGGAGCTAGACACCCAAGGGAGACGGTTACTGCAAAGACTACAAACACATAGCACAGGGGGTAGCAGCGACGGTGGATACAGTAACCGGTCAATTGGAGCCAGCGGAGAATCAAACGACCACCATCATCACGGCTGTCACGTGCACGCCGACGCTCATAATCTAGTGGCCAAAGTGACGGGTTTGTTGGATAAACTTCACGGGACGCGCCAAAACCTGCAGCAGCTGTGGCACATGAGGAAACTCAAGTTGGACCAGTGTTTTCAGCTGCGGCTATTTGAGCAGGATGCTGAGAAGGTACGGAGAAGCTGTTTTTACTCTCTGTGAACGTCTGAGGGAAATTCTGTGCTGTGATTAATGCAAAACGTCATTTATTAATTTATTTATGAAAACTTATGCAAGGATCAATAATGGGAAACTGATGGTCTGTATCATTTTCAGACAATATCTAAACAGAACATTTCATTAATATTGTACTTTAATTACTTGTGACTGTGAAATGGCTTAATAGTTAAAGCATTTACCACTAGACTAGATGAGATACTGTTAATACCTGAAAAATATAATTTATTAACATTATTAATCATTGTATGAGTGCCTGGGAAAAGCTCTTTGGACATTGGATCGCTAGTTGAGACTTTTCTATTTTTGCAATTTTTTGTTATTTAGTTGTATGAATAAAGTAAAGTAGAAAAACACATTTAGTTCACGCTTGTATAAACATGTATGGAAAGACAGTATTTATTCTAATATATCATTGCCCCATAAAAGCAGTTAAATCATGGCATTATCCAGTGTCTCATCTTTGGCATTTAAAATAATGCAGTAATCCAGACATTTAAGTCCACAGATCAGCATTCATCCCAGTGATCCCCATTCCTGTGGATGATTGGCTCCATTTAAAGTGCAAAGCTTAACAGACGAGAAGAATTGATGCAGCGATAATGCACTGTATCATTGACAATAATTCCTATTTTTGAACGAGCACAGATGAAAGGCTTTTCCTGATGTTCTTCGCTTTTATGTTGCTTTGTGTGAACATAGAGTGTGCACAGAGGCAGAAACACACATGTGACTTTAAGGGGAGTGTGAGCAGTCGTTAAACATGCCTTTAGCATGCCTAAAGCAGAACACTTGTATAATACCATAACTATAAAAAATGGATGCTACAGTTTTACTCACGCACTGTTGATGTGTGGGTACATATTACTTGTAAATTACTTGTTGCACTTTTGAGTGTTGAAATGATAATCGATCTCACGCATGCACGCAGACACACACACGCACGCACGCACGCACACACACACACACACACACACACACTCTTGTGGCTCTGGATAAAACGAGCTCCCTTGTTCTTGTTTTTCTGCATTGTGAAATGTAATGACCATTTCCTTTGTAGATGTTCGACTGGATTATGCACAACAAGGGGCTTTTCCTCACCAGCTACACAGAGATCGGGGGGAACCACCAGCACGCAGTTGAACTACAAACCCAGCACAACCACTTTGCTATGAACTGTATGGTAAGATGCTCCCTTTTGTGTAACACAGTCTCACAGGCTAGACAATCACTATTAATTACCATTACTGTCTGCCATTGTAGCAGGCGAGCCGCCTCTTTGCTTTCAGCTCTTCTAACTGTAGTTTCTTGTATCTTCAATATTATTCAGCTGTTTTTCTCAAGGGTTGAACCCTGTCGTGCCCTGTCATGTCTTGTCACACTACTGCTCCCATTATTGACCCACATTGGCAGGCTGCCCCTCCCATAGCTGTGTGCTGCCCTCTGCTGTTTCCTCTTGACCTTCCTGCCTCACGAAGCACTGGTGTGTAGTTGAGGCCATTGTGCTGAACTGTATGCTCTGGCACTTACAAACAAAACCTTTAATCCCTTGTTCTTGTTCAAAAAGACAGTTCTTGGAGTAAGTCTTAGTAGTAGAGTTGGTACTGTTGTTCTGTTGAGGTCATGCTATTGCACATACTTGTATACTGTGGCGTAAATGAGAAAATCATGACTATGGTCACATGTGTGATCTGTGAAGTCATGCAAGTCTTGGATGTGTTATGAATACTGTGTTGAGTTCCTCTGACAGTTGCTGAAAGTACTGTAACTGAATCCACGGTTACAGTAAATGCTATTTTAAAAAGTATCAATCTATGGATATTACTTTGCACCAATAAAAAGTTTGTGAACTACCACACTTTGTCACACAAACTTGCTAGTTTGCTGATTTAAAAGGATTTGATAGAAGAACCACATGTAACAAAAACTGGCAGGACAGACACTGCAGTACAATTTGTTATATAAACAGTAGTGGGTACCTAGTGCATCATCCACCCATTCTTCCATAGGAAGTGAATGCTGTTTCCTCTTCCTGTTGCTTGCTGTGGTGAATGGAAAGCTGAAGTGTCAAGAGAGTATAAACACCACATGTATTGTTTGGGCCTCTGTTACTGGCATATATGATTATTTCCAGGAAAAAGGCATTATACACTTAGCCTTCACTTAGACTGTACCACTTTGGTGTTACAAACACACAGCTTCCATCCAACAAATGCCTGTATTCTTAAGTTAGCAGCAGTTTTGTGTTTTGCCTTCCTCTTGCTTATGTGCCTCTGAACATCTGGTGCACCTCTTTACTTTTCTTGCATCAGTTTTAAATTAACTTCACCAACAAGTCTGTGCTTCAGTAGTCCAACCTCTGTTATTTAATATCATTTTTAATGACCTGCAGATGTCTCTGAGGCCCACTGGCTAATTAACTGTGACTTTGTTCTTGCTTTGTTCCTTTTCTACTTTTGTATTAACATCTGTCGACTGAGACACAAGTCACATGTCACTATATTTCAGCTTATACTGCAGTTTTCTACACAATTTCTGTTATACATGTCCATCTTGGTTTTTTTCTTGAAGTTACTTGTCCTATTTAAAGGTAATTTTATTTAAATGCTATCCCTTTTCTTTTACTGACATAAAAATCACATTAAGAAACATAATGGACTCCACAAGGAGTAATTGAATAGAATAATAACAGGCTGTTAACGCAGTTGTTAATTAGCGTTTGCTGATCCATGCCAATCTACACAGAACAGCTGGGAGCTCATATATTAGAAAAATGATTAGGGACAAATTATTGCAGTTTTCATTATTCACAGACTATTTCAGTAAATGTAATTTTGAAAGAATGGGTCGCAGATTTAGTGCATGTGATATCATTGAGTTTTTACTGTTATTTTTATTTTTTAGAAACATTTACATTTTGCATATTTTAGATGGTCACTTTCATGACAACACTGACTTCACAACAGCACATCATTTTTAATTGTGAAGAAATTAAGAACTGTCCTGACTTATGTTGGACATGTATCTTTGTTGGACGTATAAATTGTTGTAATAGGACAATTTACTGGTCGTAACTGGCCCAAGTCTCATAATGTTGAACTATTTATAAGATGTTCTATAGTTATTTCAGAGATAAAACACAGCTACATAACACATTTGGATCAGTTTTGTCTCACGTTATTTTTGTTTAAAGGAAATAAATCTATGCAATGGTATCAGTTGTTATCTGGTAATGCTATAGTAATGAGAATTGTATTGGAACTGAAAAAGCTGGATCGTTGCATCTCTTTTACAAACCACTCCTTAATTTTCTCTGTTTGTTTCTACAGAATGTGTATGTGAACATCAATCGAATCATGTCTGTGGGAAACCGGCTGCTGGAGTCGGGCCACTATGCATCGCAGCAGATCCAGCAGATCTCAGGTCAGCTGGAACAGGAGTGGAAGGCCTTTGCTGCAGCCCTGGACGAACGCAGCACTCTGTTAGAAATGTCTGCTAGCTTTCACCAGAAAGCTGATCAGGTAATGTAGATACACTTCTTACTCACCATTGGTACCATAACTGAATAAGTAAACATTATGTATTTATCATCTGTGCAGTACATGAGTAAAGTGGAGCCCTGGTGTAAGGCGTGTGGTGAAGGGGATCTTCCATCTGAACTCCAGGACCTAGAAGACACAATACATCATCATCAGGGCCTATACGAACACATTACCACTGCATATTCTGAGGTTGGTCCGTCAAATATCTCCCAAATTCTCTGTATTAAGTGACTGCATCAGGACAGGCGACTGTATTCTACAAATATACATTGTTTAATTTCCTAAACACTTTTGTAGGTGAGTCAGGATGGCAAGTCTCTTCTGGACAAACTGCAGCGACCTTTGACCCCAGGAAGTGCTGATTCGTTGATGGCATCAGCGAACTACTCTAAGGCGGTGCACCACGTCCTGGACATTATTCACGAGGTTTTGCACCACCAGAGACAGCTGGAAAACATCTGGCAACATCGCAAAGTCCGTCTGCATCAGCGGCTGCAGCTCTGTGTGTTCCAGCAGGATGTACAACAAGTAAGGATCATGTATAAGAAAATCAAAGCGTTAAATGTTATGGCTCACATGCATTATTTCATCATGTTTGTTTGCTATTTCATCTAATTAAAATCTCATGAAGAACGCCAATCGTACAAAAAAAACATACATATGAATAACATTTTTGTGTCTTTACCCCAACGTATTTGTCTGTGCAATACATTTTACCCACAGTGTCCCCAGATATCAATAAGTATTTCTTATCAAAGAGTGTGTGTTGCAGTATTTATGATCCAATCTAAACCCCCTGGCTCTTCAAAGCTTCACTTCCTCCTGGGTTTTGAGCGTAACTCTCTCGGTGACGAATGATGTTGCTCTGAGAGCAAAACCCTCACATTCTCTTATAGCATTTTGTCTTTTGTTCTCTGTGTGAGCTCATCTCTGCCTCTTTCCTCTTCTTCCATGTCTTGGTCTATGCCTTTTTGCCCCATTCCCTATTCCCATCTTCTTCCCTTTCTTTCATCACCCTTTTCTCATAGTAGAGGTTTCCATGGTGACACAATTTACTGTCACATGAAATACCGGGAGTATTGTGCAGCACATGCTTAACAAAATATTTTCAAAAAGATCTTGAGAAAAAAAACTATGCATTAATCCAGGAACTACAAATGTTCCACACTAATAGGCTTACGTAGTTTAGTATAATTAAATCATAACTAAATAAAAGCTTTTTGTGCTTAGTCTGTGGCTACGTCGGCTTATATTACTGCATTTTACTGTGTGACAATGGCAAGTACATATAGAGGAAAGATGTTTATTAAAAGCTGCTGTGGATGAGAGGAGAATTATAAGTAAGTGGGAGACATCTGTACATTATTAAACTCTAAAGGGAACACCAGCTCCCACCACTGGCTTAAAAACGTACTGCATTTTCAATAAATCTGCCGTAGAACCTGTATTTAGGCTGCAACCTTCTAATTTTGGGTGTTTGCGTGCTTGCAAAGGTGCTGGACTGGATTGAAAACCACGGTGAGGCTTTTCTCAGTAAACACACTGGGGTCGGAAAATCTTTACACCGAGCCAGAGCGCTGCAAAAAAGACATGAGGACTTTGAAGAAGTAGCTCAGGTATGTAAAGAAAATAATTGTCTGTGGATATGTGTTGTATATTTTGACCAAGAATCTATTAAGTTGCCTACAGCTCTAATTAATGACTTACTTAATAACTGTGATGCTATAGTTTAGTGGCTTAATAGTAAACACATTTACCACTAGACTAGATGAGATTGATTGAAAATATACATGACACTCTTAACTATAGTTCTTATTCTGTCACACATGCTGCATTGTTAGTTAGGGATCTTATGTTTTTGCATTTTTTGATAAATTAAATCTTTAGTATTTATAGTATATATAGATTAAACATGTTTTGCACACACTTGGCTAAACATTGGTATAATATGTCTTTAAAATGTATAGTTATGCAAGTTCTGTATTTTGAAAAGTAACTATATTATGAACCTAACTTACAGAACACCTACACAAATGCAGACAAGTTGCTGGAGGCGGCAGAACAGTTGGCTCAGACTGGAGAGTGTGACCCAGAGGAGATCTACCAGGCCGCCCATCAGCTCGAGGATCGTATACAGGACTTTGTGAGGCGCGTGGAGCAGAGGAAAGTCCTGCTGGACATGTCTGTGGCTTTCCATACTCACGTCAAAGAGGTGAGTGCTGCAGTCCAGGGGGGACTCTGAGGCTGTTAAGGGTTTCAGACGAATGATTTGAAGGATTTCTTGAGGAGCTTTTTCCCAATCAAAAGATATTTTGTTTTGAAATGTGTTGTAAATACTAAGCCAAATCCTTCAAATTTGGAAGTAATCCTTATGAAACCAATGACTATTTAAAGGAAATGTTGTGAAATACATCAAATAGAGCTGTTTGATTATAAGAATTAACTGTACTAATGATTATTAGGATCATTACTGAAATCACAAAAAGGATTGGAGCTATGATTTAAATTGTGATTGCACTGACTTCATAAAAAATGAACAGAAATTTAATATTTTCTTACATTTTGGACATTCTGTTTTCATCCAGTTCCTCTTTACCGACCTGTGTTTACTTAATAGACACACTGTCAAATGGTTGATGGTTGTTCTAACAGACACGGCCATGATTACTTGTCAGAATTAGCCTTTACTGACAGAGCTCTGGGCTCTACACATGCTAACAACACTCTGGATACATGGACTCACATTAAGTCAGGGGAGGTGCTATTAATGAAGCTAGTCTTTAATGTCCATATGGCCTAATCTCCTTGATCCCATCTGTTAGTTGTGGTCACTGTCGTCGCCTCTGTAGCTATGTGTGTTGGTCAGTGTCTGCCTCAATCCATGTGTAAAAGTGAACTCCTGCTGATCATCTAATCTTGTAAGACGGTTATCTAGTAGTAAGTGACTCATGAAATAGAAATGTGTTCAGCATTTGAATTATTTAATTGGTTTATCATTTATTTCTTAGGGTTCAAAAAAACGGATATCACAAAAAAAAAAAAAAAAAAAATTGTGTTGCTATTATAGAACTATTAAATTTTACATTTTCTTTCCTTTGCATTGTCTAATATTTGACCAGCTTTATGAAATAAAACTATCTGAATGTTAAATTGATGTTAATATGGCATAAAATATTTGGTGTGTAAACTGTATTTTTTGCATCTAAAGTTATTACTTTTAGCTCTTTGTACATTGTGATATGAATAATCATGTAACATAACATAACCTTGACATCTCTTTCAAATGTATTCAAGTAGAAACAGATCTTCCCTGCGTAAAGATTCAGGGTCTCTTGCTCTGTAGGGCTCTAGTCTCCTGTGCCAAGTGAGCCAGATGGCTAATCCGTTACAAAGATGACCATTCACATCTTTAGAGCCGCACTGGTCGGGATTCATCTGTGTGGCACCTGTGTTACCAGACTTTACCCTTTGTACACATGGAGCTGTTTTGAATCTTAAGCGTCTTGTTCACGTTTTAGTTGTGGACATGGCTGGAGGAGCTTCAGAAAGAGCTGCTCGACGACGTGTATGCGGAGTCTGTGGAGGCTGTGCAAGATCTGATCAAACGTTTCGGTCAGCAGCAGCAGACCACTCTTCAGGCAACTGTCAATGTCATCAAGGAGGGAGAAGACCTCATACAACAACTTAGGTATACTACATTCATTTTGGTCAATTTGCTGGGTTTCACAAACTTTTTCAGGTCAATAATGTTTAATACAGATGGGGCAGCTGAAAAGGAGAGTGTAAAAATCAGATTGGTGTTATAATACACTTAGTTGCTGGGTGTAGTCTTCAAAGGAGGTTGGCCAGTATGGGTTTTTTCATGGCTGATGCTGATACCGATTGTTTAGAATGCAGAGCAACCGATGGCCAATAAGCTCTGCTGATATTTTGAGTTCATATGTAGAGCCAATATGGAGAATTTTGCCCCAAAATATATGATTTGAAATGATTACTAACATAAATATTGTCTGTTCTGTTTTTCTGTTTTTTACTGCTCTGCATAAAATAATTTCAATAGAAAATATTTTTAGACGTCCACAGCGCTGTTTTCCTTAATGCGACAGTATAATCTCATTTTGTGAATTAAGTGTTAAAAAAACAGTTTATGCAGCAGTTAGTGAGGCCAAACCAAATATCAGCCTAGGTAGGAGATTTAAGGCCATTAATATGCAAATAAATTAAAATATCAACCCTATATATTGGCAAACTGAAATATCCTAGTCCTTCATAGAAATTATCTTGTTCAACATTTGTGAATTTATCTTTGGATATATTGTGGATAAAGTATAATGTCATAATCAGTAGAAGAACTGTGACTCTTGCCCCCATCTGGCACTATGACATCATCACATTCTCAAATTTGTGAAAACCAACATAAAAAGTTACACAATTAACCCAATGTAATGTAAATCTACAGAGACTCTGCCATCTCGAGCAATAAGACGCCTCACAACAGCTCCATGGCTCACATTGAGAGCGTGCTGCAGCAGCTGGATGAGGCCCAGGGACAGATGGAGGAGCTGTTCCAGGAAAGAAAAATCAAACTTGAGCTCTTCTTACAACTCCGCATCTTTGAACGGGACGCCATTGATGTAAGTAGCAAAGCCAAAAAAAAGCAAGTTCATTTTTCTAACGATATATCTTTGCTATACCTTTATACAATATAATGTTTGAGGCAAGCAGGTCATTAAAGTGCAAAAGTGACTGTTATAATGCTACATCATCAAAAACATACTTGGAGTTGTGTTTCGTTTCATTCCCACATTTAAGTGACCCTTTTTTGGTCTGTCAACATCTCCAGTGTGATATATGAAGCTGTACTTTTCATTTTAACAGCTAATATTTACCTTTTGCTTAGTCGACTTAAGCAATTCAAGGTGTATGGAGTTTAAAAAGACATTGGAGCACTTCTTCTATTTCCACATGACATCACAAGGTGGAAAAGGGTGTTTTCAGTTTGAGAAAAGACCTCAGCTTTAATATGCAGGGTTTGTGCAAATGTTAAATGTGTGTGAATAAAACAAAACTCAACTCCGGGTATGTGTTTGATGAGGAAACAATATTAATCAGAAAATAGTGTAATATGGGCCCTTTTAAATCTAGCAATTTACACTATTTAAAATTATTGATACCAAGGCATGATCCAAGAACAGTGAAATCCTTTAAAGATCCAAATGAAATAAAATAAATATATCTCTTGTCTCATCTGGGGACCTACTTCATTGACTGTGTGCTAACATTGTGGCTGCTTATGTGCCTCTTCTGTCTGCACTGTTAAGTCTAAAATGCAGGGATAAGTCTGGTATAAGCTCTACAAGTCCAGTCAGGTAACTCTTTAGTGCCTCCTGTTCAATAGCCGCACTCAGAGGGCTGATATGACGCAGTGCTGGAGTATGAAGGCGGGTAGAAAGGCATGTGTCTCCCTCCTCTCTCCACTCCCTCTCATTTAAATGTGCCTGTTTTGAGGTCTTACGTTAGTGGGTTTTTGCATTGTAAAAGTTATGATGCGATGTTAGATTGTTTGTGGGCGCTAGTGAGATTTCGGAGATGGTCTTTTTGCACTCAGATGGTATTTTACTGAACTGTAAGAGGAGAGGAAAGCGGAGCGTGTGTGAGTGCTTGGTAAGTTTATGCTCTGTTTTTAATCTATCGTATCATCAGAAACATGCTTTTGCACCATGGCTTTTGAATGGTCTCTGTGGGGGAAATATGGGGAGATTTAAGGTATAGTTTTAGTGTAAATTTGTAAACTGTGGGAACCTGTAACACCTGCTAAAAAGACAAATAACTGTACACCCACTGCTTAAAGAAAATGTTTTTCATGTAATCATTTTGAGAAAAGGCAGCATCTTTATATTTGCTTCCAAACAAAATTGCATAGACCAATCTGTAGATAATTTTTTTGACAAATACAACTGTGAATTGTAGAGCAAGAAAGACATGATTTAAACCCATGTTCATTATATAAAATGTATTAGAATTTGTCAAGTCAATATTATCCATCATGTTTAGTTAGAATCAAAACAGCAGGAGAATTTAGTGTTCTTCTGCTTGAGGTTTTGGATGTATTGGTTCTCAATTAATGGCATGTGTTTATTCAAATGTACAGAGCACACTTTTGAAACTGACATTTCTAAAGTTACAGACCGTCTGTAAGTCAGACTGACAGAATAAGTTAAAACCATAGACTTAAAAGTTACAATTTTAAACAGAGCTTTATTCAGTTTTCCTTGTTTTAAGTTAATCTCTTCTCTTTAAAAAGTAATCCTTGCTAAATCAAAAGGGCATTGATCGAGTGCATTGGGCTGTGCCAGGATCAAGGTGCCCCAGTATCATGATTCAGCATGCGTGGGCAGTCCGACACAAGCGCTGACATCTTGGTACATCTGCTATATCTGCCATGCATCCCCAGTGTAATATGTTACCTGTTATTATGGCGGCAAGTAAATGTGTTTGGTTACAGACATTAAACTGTCAAACTTTGAAATGGATCTTGCAGTTGAATTCTTCACATTTTTGGTTCTCATGGTATCTTTCTGTCTTGTAAATCATTAAATTATATACGTAGAAAATGTGACACTGTACTGCAGAGCTTTTACAGTTGATATTTGATAGGTAGTGATGTTTTTTTTTCTCCAGATCATCTCAGATTTAGAGTCATGGAACGAGGAGTTGTCCCAGCAGATGAGTGATTTCGACACAGAGGACTTGACATTAGCAGAGCAGAGACTACAGCACCATGCAGACAAAGCACTCACCATGAACAACCTCACCTTTGACGTCATCCACCAGGGCCAGGAGCTGCTGCAGTATGTCACTGAGGTCCAGGCATCAGGTCTGTGGAAGTCTTTTACTCTGAAGGAATATGGTGGCATTACTGTATGTTGGAAAGTTCAAATTTACAAAGCTTTCAATGTAGTGTAGCCTTACAGTGTGATCATACAGTAGAAATGCAAGAGGCGCCTTTGTTCTCGGCTGCATGGCATTATTTATTTACATGCTCAGTGAAAGCAATTGCATAGCTGTTGCATACAATGTAACAATGAAATATAACCCTGAAGCTCTGTCTCTTCATTTGCATGTTGATTTGTGTATAGCCTTTATGAAAAATACAGCATAGTTAATCTGTTTTGTGTGTCTGTGTGCGTGTGCAGGTGTGGAGCTGTTGTGCGACCGGGATGTGGACATGGCCACTCGGGTACAGGACCTCCTGGAGTTCCTCCATGAGAAGCAGCAGGAGCTGGATGTGGCAGCCGAGCAGCACAGGAGGCACCTGGAGCAGTGTGTGCAGCTTAGGCATTTGCAGGCTGAGGTCAAGCAGGTAACCACAAAATGATCTTAACACCAGAATACAATGTCTCCAGACATTGAAATATGCCAGGTTTGTGTGCAAAAGACCAAATGTAGATGCTATAGTGTGCTGTGTTTCTACATGACCATGTGGAGATGACTCACCATTGTCAACAGTATTGCCTCTGATTCGTTGGTCTGTTTCTGTGTGAGCGAGTTATGCCTCTAACCTTGGGCAGTAAACAAACATGTGCCTGCGTAATGATTGAAACAAAGCAAAAGTAACATTGTGTTTATGTGCATTGTCATGCACTTTATAGGGCTCATTGTAGAACCATTCACAACACTGGAGTGATTTTATTCATTGACTAGTAGAGGTTGCATTAATGTCAAAGCAGCAATGAGCAGCACTTGTCCCTTTGTTGAATAGCCTTATGTCATAACAGTAGGGAGAGCTCCACTTACATCCAGCCACTCACACTTTTACATCAGTGCATCGGGAGCAGTGGAAACACTGACTCTGTTCAAGTTTAAAGAGTCAGACTTGTGTTGCATCATCATTTCATTGCAGAAATTCAGTGGCATTGTAGCCAGGCACCCACACAGCAGGTGTGCATGCTGAGTCAGGCAAACACCACTCACCTCGCCCTAGGCCATTAAATTAAGGGTGTTCAGATGTTTGTGTGTAAAGGCACTGTATGGAAAGATAGTAATAGACTGAAATTGTGTATTATTTATAATACAGGTCCTTGGTTGGATCCGTAATGGCGAATCGATGCTCAATGCCGGCCTCATCACTGCGAGTTCATTACAAGAAGCCGAACAGCTGCAGAAGGAACATGAACAATTCCAGCACGCCATAGAGGTAACACGATTCAAATGTGGCTTGTGCTTAGTCCTCAAGAAGTACTGTGTCGTTTTATCTTGTTGTATATTTCCACATTCTTGGCATCTTAAAGCGTCCACATACAGCAAATGAAATGCATATCTTCTGCCAAAATCACTGCATATAAAAAAGAAGTCCTTACCCTTCTCATCTCTCTTTCACTTCACCTTTGCTTTTCCCCCTTCACCATTTTGCCCTTCTGAAACTCCTCTCATGTCTCTGCACATGAGACAGAATTATGAATATCTAATGTCTCCACCTCCTTCCTTCCCTTTAAGTTTAACCTTTTCCTATATTTTTGTCTGTTATGTGCACTGATTTTGCAGAGTGCAATCTCTTTGAACTTGGTCTGGCTCCTTTTTATGCAGGCATGTATGTGACCTACTTTTGGTCTCAACTCTGAACAAAAAAAAATCTCCATGGGGTTGGCAGTTTTTTGGGAGTTGAATACTGATGTGTGAGGCATGACTTTTTTTTCTTTTAAGAAAACAAACCAACAAAATCACATTCCTAGGATAAATGTGTGTCCTTTATGTTTGTTTTGATGCTGGAGGTGAGTTTTCAAGATTTTATTGTGAAAGAGTTGTAATAAAATCAAATTAATTACTCTGTAACGTTTCTTTTTTAAATCTACATGTCAGTCTAGTCTGTCGGCATAAACATGTTTACGACCCTTTCAGCAGTGACAAACTTTTAGTCCAATGGCTTTTACATTATAACAGCGTATGCTAATTCTTCCTTAGTTATTACATTTTCTCTGTTGGCTCTCAAAGGCATGAAACTGTCTACTATTGAGAATTCTCATTTTTATCTCTCCCCAGAAAACCCATCAAAGTGCTCTGCAGGTTCAGCAAAAGGCCGAAGCTCTTCTCCAAGCAAACCACTACGACATGGACATGATCAGAGACTGTGCTGAGAAGGTAATGTACCCCTCACATCTTAACTACAGCATCAAAGCTAGTGAATGTGATGGCTCTTTTAGGCTCTAAAACCTAAATGTTTTGGTCCGTGTCCAGGTGGCAGATCACTGGCAGCAACTGATGCTGAAAATGGAGGATCGACTCAAGCTGGTCAATGCCTCAGTGGCCTTTTACAAGACCTCCGAGCAGGTATACACTAAATAAAAGATGTGCAATCACTTTTTAGATACCATGGTTTACTGCTGTTACAATAGGTAATGTGTGTGTAATAAAATGTTGTTTGTCTCAGGTGTGCAGTGTACTGGAAAGTCTGGAGCAGGAATATAAAAGAGAGGAGGACTGGTGCGGAGGAGCTGATAAACTGGGACCTAACAGTGAAACTGACCATGTTACCCCAATGATCAGCAAACATCTGGAGCAGAAGGAGGCTTTCCTTAAGGTGAGGAAACAGGCATGAAAGCAAAAAATCATTTATAAACGGTTACAAATATAGTGGAACATCTGGTCTTATTTTGTTGAGTGCTCTATCTTATGGGAGTTGACTACTCATTTCTCCCACCTTTGACTCCTTGCAGGCCTGTACTTTAGCCAGACGCAATGCTGATGTCTTCCTCAAGTACCTCCACAGAAACAGTGTAAATATGCCTGGGATGCTGTCTCACGTTAAGGCTCCAGAGACTCAGGTTAAAAGTAAGTAACATTCAGTAATTACAGAAAGTGTCTTGCCTTGACCTGGATTTTCAGAACTATCCTGAAATAAAACACATGTTCAATTTTACTCTAAGTGGGTTTGTATCCTTTTATCAGACATCCTGAATGAGCTACTGCAAAGAGAAAACAGAGTGCTCCACTTCTGGACCATGAGAAAAAGGCGATTGGACCAGTGCCAGCAGTATGTGGTATTTGAACGCAGCGCCAAACAGGTACATGGAGTTTCATGTGAACTCATATTGGCTGACATGCATGACATGCTAAATGTGACATTGACTTTATTGACACATTTCGCTTAGATCTACAAAATATTGTCTTTAATCATGTTTAAATGAATCATGTTTATTTGAGATGTTCACTTGTATTTGCACCCCACACAGTGTGTAGTGCATTTAATGTTAGGGCTGTTGTCGCCACCTTGTGGTGTAATCATCCCAGTACAGCAATAATAGGAAAGAGCATTTAAAACAATCAAATTACATCATAGATCTCTCTGGGACTTGGCTTTTGTCTATCATGTTTTATTTGACTTGATCAGTTCTGCATTTTCAGAACTTACTAGCTCAATAAAACTGGAACAATAAGAATAATTCTTTGTCACTTCTAAAAAGTAGTAAAATCTTCAAACTTACATTTTGAACCGCAGACATGAAAATGTAACCTACAAATGTAGACAAGGCACAAGACTCACAGCACATTTAGTATTAGAGTAGACATGATCATGATGCACTAGACTGACATAAGTGTAACTATATCACAGTTATGCTGAAGTGTTCTATTGAATAAAAAATAAACATGTGGGAACTATGTCCAGCGCTCGCTCAGTGGACAACAAAAATGTCATGATAAGGAGTGACTTGATATGACTGTATCAAAAGTCCCCATAGCGTGAATGTTGTGACCTGATTTCTAAGGCCCTGGAGTGGATCCATGACACTGGGGAGTTCTACCTGTCGACACACACCTCTACCGGCTCCAGTATTCACCACACACAGGAGCTACTGAAAGAGCATGAGGACTTCCAAATCACAGCCAAGGTAAATGGACGTGACAGTTCTCTTTAGCACCATAGACGAGTGTGAACTGATTTCTCTTTGTAATGTTAAGCCTGTTTTGTTCTGTGCATTTTTCCCAGTCCAGTGTTTTTCAGTGGGGCCCATCCCCAGGGCACCGTATTGTCTGATTTCCTCTCTGCTGTGTCACTGTTATTGTGTTAGAGAATTGGCTATTGTACCATGCAACACACTCATCCATACCTTTCTCTCCCCCCTCACATCTACCTTTTGCTCTCTTGCCTCTGTCGCTCTGTCCATCTCCTTTTCTGTCTCTCATCTTTATCTATTGACAGCAAACCAAAGAGCGAGTAAAGTTGTTGATCCAGCTGGCTGACGGCTTCTGTGACAAAGGCCACGCCCACGCCCTAGAGATAAAGAAATGGGTGTCCTCAGTGGATAAACGATATCGAGACTTCTCTGTTCGCATGGACAAATACCGAACTTCCCTGGAAACAGCACTGGGCATTTCTTCTGACTCCAACAAGGCTGTGAGTGTTTTTACCAACACCAAAGACCTTAATGTTTGCAATTAAATATTGTATTGTAGGTGCATTTATGTGCACTAATGTTCTATTTTTCAACTTTTCTCTAATTTCGTCTTGCTAGAGTAAAGATCTTCAATTGGACATTATTCCTGCTAGTGCACCAGGGTCAGAAATCAAGTTAAGAGATGCTGCTCATGAACTAAATGAAGAAAAAAGAAAGTCTGCTCGAAGGAAGGAGTGAGTATTGCCTCTTTCATAGTTTGTTTAAAGCTATAAAACTTCATATCTTGGAATATTTCAGAACATAAAATATATGTTAAACTTAAATGAATGGATTAGATGTATTCATTTCATTATAGGTGAGTCTCACGGCTAACATGACGTTTAAATTCTATATCAGTTTGCAAATAAGAATCTATTTGTGCATATCCAATTTCCATATTCTTTAAAGATGCAAATATTATCCTTATTTTTTGTTTTAGATTTATCATGGCCGAGCTGATTCAGACCGAAAAGGCGTACGTGAGAGACTTACGAGAATGTATGGATGTAAGTGCTTTCTTTTTGTAAT
>JACN01144515.1:0-19459 GCA_000787155.1 Scartelaos histophorus | reverse complement strand
ATTATAAGTAGGGGGAAAAAGCTAAATAGGTATGTTTGATGCTGGGTAACATTCCAGGAAATGCAATAACATTTCCATGTAGACAAGCAAGTAGCAGACCCCCCACCACAAAAGTTACATACTGCATTTTTAAATACACACTTAAGTACAAAGCTCTTACCAACGGAAAGTCTGATGACAACGCTCCAGTCTGGTCCACTCTGACACTGATAAAGTCCCGAGTCTCTGCCGAGCACGTTACGGAAGTATAAAAATAATATTCCTTCATTATCACGTGTCCCCGTCCACTCCGTTGTCACTCGCTCGCTCAGGGTCACCGGGGTCAAACGGCCTCTCTCCCGTTTAAACCACGTCCCGGTTGGAGAGGAGCCGTTACAGAACAGGACGGGGCATTGCATCCTCAGTCCTTTTCCCACAGAGGCAAAGTACATCGGCACAGAGCGACGGCCTAAGTTCACACGATTCTCACAACCTGAATTTGTAGGAAATGGCATAAATTATTATTATTATTGATCCATTATCCTCTTGATACTTCTCATTTTCAAGAAGGAACTGATGACCATAAAACTATTTCCATTTACACAATATAATTAAACAGTCAAATTAAAAGACTTTACGTTCAACTTTAAATGAAGTTGGTAAAGTTTTATTTTAAATCATAAAGCAACAATAATGGATATTTCTGTTTTTATTATAGAACTCTAAAATATGTAGTAGTAGTAGTAGTAGTAGTAGTAGTAGTAGTAGTAGTAGTAGTAGTAGTAGTAGTAGTAGTAGTAGTAGTAGTAGTAGTAGTAGTGGTGGTGGTGGTGGTGGGTTGGTTGGTGGTAGTAGGTAATAGTAGTTTGTAGTACATCTTAGTAGTTTCTAGTAGTAGTACTAGTAGTAATAGCAGTTAGTATTTAGTAGGTAGTAGTAATAGTCATTGGTTAGTGGTAGTAGAGAACTGTAGTTTGTAGTAGACCGTAGTAGTAATTTGTAGTAATCTATAGTAGCTAGAAGGCTAGTTAAGTAGTAGTTGGCAGTAGTAGTAGTTAGTATTGAGTAGGTAGTAGTTGTCACTGGTTGGTGGTAGTAGGTAATAGTAGTAGTAGTAGTAGTTAGTATTTAGTAGGCAGTAGTAATAGTCATTGGTTAGTGGTATTAGATAACAGTAGTTTGTAGTAGACCTTAGTAGTTTGTAGCAGTAGTAGTAATTTGTAGTAGCTAGTAGGCTAGTTAAGTCGTAGTTGGCAGTAGTAGTAGTTAGTATTGAGTAGGTAGTAGTAGTCACTGGTTTGTGCCAGTAGGTAATAGTAGTTTGTAGTACATCTTAGCAGTTTCTAGGAGTAGTAGTAGGAGTAGTTGGTTGGTGGTAGTAGGTAATAGTAGTTTGTAGGACGTTTTAGTAGGTAGTAGGTAGTAGTAGTAGTAGTATTTAGTATTTAGCTAGTAGCAATAGTCATTGGTTAGTGGTAGTAAATAATAGTATTTTGTAGTAGGCCTGAATAGTTTGTAGTAGTAGTAGTAGTAATTTGTATTAGTTTGTAGTAGCTAGTAGGCTAGTTAGGTAGTAGTAGTTGGTAGTAGTAGGTAGTGCTGAGTAGGTAGTAGTGGTCGCTGGTTGGAGGAAGTAGTAGTTAGTAGTAGTTAGTAGTAGATAGTAGTAGTTTGTAGTAGGTCTTAGGAGTTTGTAGTAGTAGTCATTAGGCGAGTTAATTAGTAGTTGGCAGTAGTAGTAGTTAGTTAATAGGCAGTATTTAGTAGGTAATAGTAGTAAAGTAGTAAACTTACAGTCTGCACACAGAGGCAGGCTGAGGGCTCCTAAAATGGACAGTGTAAAGACGGTCACATACACAGACATAGCTCCAACTGAAATGTACATCTGTGAAACTCATTTCAAATACTTCTTAGGTGACCGGGTCGGGCTATTTCCTCTCAAACAACCTGTGGTCTGACATTAACACCTGGCAAACCAAACGCAAACATGTGTGCTCTGGATATGTTCAGACGGCACAGTGTAACCACCATCAACAGGTTATTGCTTCACCTTGAATCTACAGTAAGAATGCAGGTTTTTCAAAGTACTATAGCTTTAAAAACACATACAACATAAAGTGAGCAGGCTTGCCTCTCCACAGATCTGACCTGTAACTTATACTGATGGTGTCACCTGCTTGTCTCCATGTCGATACGTATCTTTAATGCCATATTGTTGTACATTCTGTATTTAAAAGGAGCCATGCCAGTGTTGCCAGATATGCGCTTTCCCCAGAACTATTTTCTATGTAAAACGTACTGATTTTAGAATAATGCTAATGATAGTTCTGAATTTTGGGGGCAAATCTTCATAAACAAAGCCATATCAGTGCTCTGTGGAACTTCACCAGAGGAGCACTATTTGCATAACAGCTGCACCGTACGGTTCACGGGTTTTGGGTTGGTTTTTCAGATGCTCTTGCGCGGATTTGTTCACTGAAGCTTGACAACCCTGAGCCATGCGCTTCCATCTCTCATGCAAATGTATCTACACGATTCCTTTTCTGTGATTGGTCCCCGCTCGGCTCATTCCCCGCCCCTTTTTTCTGATTGGACAGTTGTTTTGTTTTTAAATCAGGCTAACGCTAGCAATGCTAAAGCTCAAAATCAACTTCACGGTCGCGTCTCAAATAAACTCCAGAGAAATGGGTGTGACCTACAGGTGAAAGGTAAATAACTTTATATCTTGGTCACTAGATGGCAGCATTTTCTACAGGCCTATTTCCCGAACAACATTTAGATTAGATTTCGATCTATCTGTGTTTGTTTTTTAGCACGTTCAAAACCAAAACCACACCAAAACCACTCCCACAAGCGCAAACAGACCCCCAAATTATATTATTCAAAAATTCCCCCATTCTGACACAAATATGCCTTAAAGTTCTCTTATCTGGTACAGTCTAATATTTTCCACTCGCTCAGTTTTAAGTTTTGTGTCTGGAGTGTCTGAGAAGTGAAAAGTAACATTTCCTGGATTATGGAGAGAAGTGGTGACATGAAGTGGTTGACCTTAAAAGAGTTTTTGATGTAATATGTTGTACTACTATTACATGCATCTCACACAAGAGCAAAATTTGGGTTCTCAATATAACATGGTTGTTAGTTGAGTTAATTAATCAGTTTATGAAGTCAAAATTGATATTAGTGGACTTATCATTCTGTTTAGATTATAAGGATTTATATGGTACAACAGGAGAAGGGACCCAGACATGATATTAATTTGTATCTTTATGTAAAAGTTGAATCTGTCTTTATATAAATACAGTTTCCTTGTATGTTTTCTGCATAAACGTTGATTTTGCATGAACTCCTGCACAGTTGTAGTCTTGTGCGTGCAACTTGGATCAGATACGTAGAGATACACATCACTTTTAGAGCTTTCGCCTTTTTTAAGTTGACTAATCAATCTACAGGACGTGTTTCCAGTCAATCGAGAATTTATTTTGTCGACTACAACCCCGCATTATATAAATAACAACAGAAAAGAAACAAACACTTTTTAAAAAGAGAAAGAAAAAACACTTTTCTTGAGGGTAGTACGCTCAGATCGGTGACACATTCTGTCTTTCCACTAAAGTGAAGGTAACTGTCTGTGGTAACGCTCAGCTTCCTCTTGAGTGTATTTTGCCTGCATCTAGAACCCTCAGAACTTCTACCTTATTTAAACTGTGTGTATAGATTATTTATTTAAGAAAATAGTGGCATATTAATGAACAAATTATACACTTTGAATGGTTAATAATATCGACTGACATTTAGACACAATTTTTTGTAGATACGATTTTGCTCATTGAAGCTGCCGTCTGTACTTGTACTTCTCACATTTGAAGTACTGCAACTTCTGAAGCTCAAGATCAACACGAAATGCATTTAGTGGATGTAGTAATGTGAATCTCTGTGGTATGATTTGCAGAGCCGCCACTTCACAGGTATCGCCCTGAGTCACTGCCGAGGACTTTGTGGATGATTAAAAATGGCAGAGCCTTGTTGTTGTTAATGGTTTTCACACGGTCACTCCTCTTAACCCCTGTGTGCCGTTTTTGTTGGTGACTGCTAAATGGATTTTTTTCACAGATTGGGCATTGCACATGTTTAACACTCAAACCCATATTTAGGTTGTTTTCTTCACACTCTGTTCATCAATTTCACAGAGTAAGTAGTTTTCTGTAAAAGAAAAAATATGATGAAAAACATGTTCGCATTAGTAGGTTGGTAGGTAGTAGTGTAGTCTTAAATTGTCATTCAGAACAAAATATATCACTTCATTTACCTGAGATAAGTAATAGTTTTGTCAAAGTGTATGGTTTTGGATGGTCAGGTAACTGTTGGAGGATTTACAACAGCAGAAAGGCATGTTTGGAGTTTCTGTAGCCCAATAATGTCTTTAGTCACCCCTGCACACACCTAATACCCCCCTAAGTCAGACTGCATAAGTTAACAACAAACATGAGAGATACAGGTGCCACCAGATTCTAGGAAGTATGATTATCCACTTAGAGTTCGAGTTAAAGTAAGAGCAGCTATTCTTACCAACAGAAACTACAATGTTGTGCCGCACATGTGAGCCTCTCTCACAATAATACTCTCCAGAATCTTTGTTGAGGAAATTTTGGAAGCTTAAGGATTATATTATATCAGAATAATCAAGTCTCTCTCACTCTGCTGTGATAGGAACATCCCGTAAACTTTGACGTGTCCTCTTTTATATGTAAACCAGGTCACTGTTGCAGGGAAGTGGTCACATAAAGGGCATGCGACCTAAAACTTATCTCCAGTGATAGAATTATAAAAAAGTGTTACTTAGCATCAGACTGTAAAACATAATTAAATGCAGCAACAGTATTATACACATTTTAACATTTTAAAAATATTTTTCTTTCATTTTTAAAATAAACACTCTTGCTGACAGAAAGTTGGATGGCTCACGTATCCTCCATTTCAACACTGATAAAGTCCAGAGTCTCTGCTCAGCACGTTATGGAAGCTCAAAAATAATATTTCTTCATTATCATGTATCACCATCCACTCTGGTGTAACTCGCTCACTCAGGTTCACCTTCTGCACCTTCTGTCTCCAGTTTACACCAGGTGACTGTTGGAGCGGCACCACCACAGGACTGGACAGAGCAGCCCCACCTTCAGTCCTTCTCCAACAGATGCCAAAAAATGTGTGAAACAGCGAACTTCCAGGTGAATTTCACAATCTGAATCTTTATCTGCAGGAGATAATAACAAGACCAAAGACTTTCTACAGATGTGTACTTTTCTCCCACTTACCTTTTTTACAGTAAGATGCAAAATATCATACATTAAAAGAACCAAACTCACAGTCCGCACACAGAGGCAGGGTGAGGGCTCCTAACATCGACTGAGTGACGATGACTCCGACTGAAATGGGCCCCTGTGAAAGTCACGGCTAAAACACAATGCTTTAAGTAGTCAGGGTCTACTTCCTGCTCAAGAAATACATACCTGGTAAAATGCTTTGAGAGTTTAAGGCTTTTAAGGTCTGTCAGATCTATGCAAGATGTATTATTGAAATCATATGAGACAACTGTTCAAGCAAATTTGTTCTAAACGTAGAAAAAAAAAACAAGAACTGTGATTTTAATCCAGTAAGCTTCAAATGAATGATACTTTTATTGCACAAATTTGCCGTTACTTCATTCATTAATCATAATATAAAATCATTCAAATGTACCTGTCCTGTAACCTTCATTAGACACTCGGGTTTGATAGAAAATACATCATTTACAAGATCTGCATAAATACACATAGGAGTAGATAGGGTTTTTCTCCAATGTATCTCCAATATATATTTCTTTTCTATGATTGGTCCATTTTGTCTTATTCCCCGCCTTCTTCTCCATGATGGACAGGTTTTTTTTTCCATAATTCCAGGTAGATTCATCATTTTCCATAATTAAATCCTAATTTGGGATTTGTCTGCTTGTTCTGATACTTAAAGAGTATAAATAACTTAAAGTGTCTAACTTAAAGAGACTACATAGACTATTTTGGCGATTAATTCATATAATATTTTCTACATATGTTATTACTTGCTTACAATTGATTTATCTTATTGATTTTATTTTGAGATATGTAAAAATGAATAAATCAAGTTTAAAGTCTGTAATAAAAGCTACTGAAAAGACTGCAAAAAATGTTAAACAGCAGAAACGAGCTGTGTTGCACCTTTCATACAAAGGTGCAACACTAATGATTTGATTGCTATTTAGGATTCATCTGTAAGAACTTCATTTTTATAAGTTAAGAAGTTGTAATTACAGTATGAAAATCTATTATAGTGTTTACCCATCTGTAAGTTTTTTTTTTTAAAGCTTAAAGGGCCCATATTACGCTATTTACTGATTTACGTTATGTTGTTTCCTCTTCAAATACATATCTGGAACTGTGTTTTGTTTCATTCACACTTGTTTAACGCACAAATCCTTTTTCTTCTTAAATGGAAACACTCAGTTCCACTTTTGATGTCATGTGGTAATGTGTTTTTAAAGTCTATACACTTTCAGGACATGTTTGGATGATTTCAGACCTAGAATTGCCAGTGTCTTCCAAACAAAAGGTTGAAAATGATCACTTCATGACTTGACAAGGCGGAACAGAGCATTTTAAGCTCATAATAATGATGATGCAGGTTCACTCAAACATGTGTGAATGAAACAAAACACAACTCCGGGTATGTTTTTGAAGAGGTGACAATATGACCTAAAAAACCGCACACATTTTATATAATATCGGACCTTTAAATGCAAATCATTTTCATTATAATAGTTCATTTCTGGGTTTGATTGCACAGTTTTGATTTGAGTCCGGTCTTGTACGTTTCCAGTTTATCAGGAGTTCTGCAAACAGTCTCTTAGTAAAGTAATACGTCCTTTTGTCTTAGGAGACCTTGATGGCAGCGTACTCGGAGCACTCCTCCGTTACCACCCTGGCCCGCGGAGAGGCGCTCGCCAGATGCTGATGGTTCAGAGCGGCGTATACGACCGACCTCCCCTCCTCCCTGGGTCTTTGTCCATATTCGTTGTCCATCCGAGGAGGCACGGAGGGCGACGGCTTTTTCCTGCTGGGTCGGTGAGGTCGAGGCTCGCGGGGGCTGGCTCTGGGTAACGTGTGGTGGCTGGAGTGATGGACTGGCTGTTCCACCAGAGGGATGTCCATATACTGTAAGTACCAGAAATAAAAAAACGTTATTAGCACAGTAAATGTTCAGTGATATGTTTGTTAGTCATTATAAAACTACTAAATGAGTAATAATGCTACTAAATGTAAAAGTGTTGCTATGAATCTTACCAGGTTTTCAGTATGAGTCTTTTTACTTTCACCTGCCGACAACAACAACCATTAATTTATCAGTGTGCAATAATGGTATGTATATTATATTATACCATTCTGTCTTACCGTTGCATCCTCGTATGAATAGAACAGATATGAGTGTTACAATAATGACAATTCCTACAATCCCCGCAGTAGTATAAACGTAAAGCCACAAATGTTTGCTGTCATTATTGTTGTCAGTGGTTGTGCTGTCTGCAAAACAGTAAGGTTCACGATTAAAAAAAAACACCCAAAACGTAAGGTTGAAAATGACTAAATAAACTTAACTCACTTTGACGTATCTGAAAAGTGTCATTCACTTTGTCGCCTAAAAGATATATAAAATATATTTTGTTCATTTATGGAAACACTGCTGAACATTTGAGCATTTAAACATAACAGAATATCTCACCTTCCAGTGTAACGTTGATTATATGACTCACATCTGTTCCAACTTGACAGCGATACGTTCCTAAATCACTGCGTTGGACATTGTTAAATATTAAAAAGTGTGTCCCCTCCTCATTGTTTTCTCTCTTCCACTCTGTTTGAAAATTCTCACTCAAGTTCAGTTGTACAAACAGTTCTTCCAGTTTAAACCAGGTGATTGTCGGAGTGGATCCATCACAAAATCGTACAGGGCACTCAATCGTCAGTCGTGCCCCAAGTACGGCAACATAAGTTGTGTGACGACGGACTTTAATTTCATTTTCACATGTTTCACCTGTAGAGGATAATTTACACTGTTATCAGTGTTTGCACTTTTGCCACATAGAGCAGTTATATAGCAGCATAGTACAGTTATTATGATGTACTTGTGTATGGTTTTGCAGCCTATATGTGTATTCTATATGCTACCTATACATTCAGAAAGTCCCAACATGTTTGTAAAACTGGCAAATTGTGTGGGTGAGACATAAAGATTAGATTTTTTTTTTTTTTTTTGCGCAAAACTAAATGCTTGTTCCCCCACTCACTCCTTCATACTATGGAACAAATTAACTCATAGCACTTTACATTCTACACAAAAGCCACCCTACTTATAACAATGAACCACAGAGCATATAGAACTATAGATTTATTAATTTTTAAAGAGAAGTTAGGCCAGCCAAAGTACAGCCTAATATTTCAAAATGATACAGGCTTAATATCTTGTCTTAACAATAAGAATTCAGAATGTAAACCAAGATTGCTCTGTAGCTGCGATGTTGAACTGCTACATTTTAATTCTGTAAATATGACAATCACATGTAAGTGACTGAGGATAAAACATACTTTACCATTAGCGTTCAAAGTCAGACACAGCACTGCCATCACAGACAGTGCAGAGGTCCAGCGACGGCTAAACTTCATCTTGTTTTGTATCGGCGAAGATTCGATCATCTGCCACATGTCATAAATCCAACAGGGAGATGTTCCTCTGAGAACATTTTAAAGGTAATGAGACTGATGCTGCTGCCTCCTTCCTCTTTCACTACCTGAAGAGTTTCCCACAGGGTTAGAAGAGGGTGGGTAAGTACATTTGTGAGAGTGAAGTCTGCCTTGGTACGCACAGTATATAGAAATGTGAGAGCAGTTCTATAGGGGCTTTCCATATTAAATCAGACCCTCTTTAAACAGTGTGTTTTTAGTGCATGTTTTAGTCGATCGCGTTTAGGTGAGTGTGTGACGTTCACTTCCTCTCCGTACCTTTCATGTACTTGTTGCAAACTAGTGCGGCCTCCTGCATGAGCTCTGTGGTTTTTGAAAGGAAGTTTTTACAGTGTGTATTAAAGAGGGTATTGACAGTGAGAATGACCTTATAAAATATGTGGTTACTATCAGTCTGAGCCATCGGCGTGTGGACACAGAGCAGATAAAAGTGTTAACCAGTTTAAAGGCTTTGAAACCAGAGCGTGTGCCTTCAGAGATGAATGAAACCGTGGCCCTTGGTGGACTTTGACATGCTTTTGGGGGCGATGGATCGAATAAAATATAGTTATAGAAGTAATGTTATAGAAGTAATGTTTGATCAGTTTGTATTTTGTAAAGTTGTTTTCGATTATTACCTGCCAAGAGATAACAGATGGAATCAGTTCTGCTGCTGTAATGAGATGTCCATTAATATGCACACTCCCCATCAAATACATTTTATCTAATGACTTTTATTTTACAGTCAGTTAGTCAGTCAGATTTGATTTAAGACAGTAGCCTGTTTGGGGTGTTTTTTTAATTGAGCAACAGCGCCCCTAAGTGGTGATCTGTGGTTGATGCAGATCTGGAACTGGGAAACCTGGAAGCAGAATGTTCATTTCATCCAAACCAGTGTGAACAAAATGCCCTGAGAACATTTGTGAGCCATGTGCAGTGTAGTGCAGGCTCTTTAGCTAATATAAACACTGGCTCTTTATACTATGAAATAGAAACCCTCAAGTATTTACTTTAAAGCAACTTTTCACCCAAAAAATAGAGTTCTGTAACAGTAAGTGCATTTAATCAAAGGAACTATTGCAATTCTAAGTTATAAACATGTAGTGTGTAAACCAGTGGCCCAAACTGACAATCAAATGTGTTTAGCCATAAGAATGTTAAGAGTGTTTAGCCTTAACTGTAGAATGCACGTGTGCTATTTGAAAGGGATTAAGTATTTTAAGTAAAACTATTTTAATTTATTTTTGTATAATTCTACGGCAATAATTTTATGAGTAAAATACTCTCCACAAACACGTGCAGTACTTCATTACATACATGAAATTTGGCAAAAACACAAGTCACTTTTCCTGCTATTTATTTGTCCATATGCTGCACCACCTAACTGTAGTCAGAGCCACTTGTTGCACTAAAGTGTTGTGGCCTTATAGCTTTCCCCTGCTAGCACAGTGTTGTGTCAGGTATTATATAGAACACAAATATGAGCCCCCCTAAATGCTTTTTGAATGCATTTGAAGTATCTTGGCTTTTATATGGTAATACTTTATTTGTCCCACAGTGGGGACATTAGAATGTTGCGATGCAAACTTCAAGAACAACAGGAGCATGTGTGAAACAATGTCTTGGTGCCCAATCTACTTCCTGCTAAAGGCGCTGTGGTCTAAAGTACTTTCGATTATGTTTTTTTTTATAGATTCTTTTCTGGTGAGGGGTAGACCACCTGCTTGTCTCCATGGAGATATCATTCCTTTGAAAGTTCCACAATATGAGGAAAAGATAATTAAATTCTGGATCATCCCTGGATGACTGGGATTATACGTCATGTGAAAGAAAAACATGCTTTTTAGGCCAGTAATCAGTTTTTAACTGCAAATGAATGATTTTACTGCAGCAAATATGTTTTTATCACATTTATTTATGATGAATGAAAATGATTGCTAACAGAGGAATGCAAACAATCCAATCAAAATACATACCAAGATATTAATCTGCATTTTCAGTAAACACTAATGATTTTATAACTATGTTAGAAAAAAGCAAAAAGCTGCATCGGTATAAGATAAAAGGTTAATTAATCCATAACACATTCAATCATATCATCATTATTGACTTAACAAAAATATAAAAAGCAATAATACATTCTAAAATAAGCTGCAAAGAAGATGGCAAGTACAGGTGTCAAATCACACAAGGCATCATTATATAAATGTACAGTATGTGTACAAGACAAAATACAATAGGAAAATAAGTAATGAAAAAATCTATTTTTTCTTGGATTTTACAGCACTGTTTTTTGAATGTTGCTAGAGGTTCTTTGAAAAGTTAAAACAGTGTCTGTTTAACAGTAGAATAACAGCAGACCTTGATGGCGGCTCCCTCAGAGCGCTCCTTCACTACAGCTCTGGACCCACTGAAGCCTTTGCCAGCAGTTGCCTGATGGTTCAAAACTGTGTAGACAACAGTTGTCCACTCCTCCCCTGGACTGTTCTTGTGTCCATTTCCCTTCATCCATCCAAATATGTTGTTATTCTGAAGAAGAACAAAGGATATTTTTTTTTCCTGCTGGTTTGGTGACTTGATAAATTTATAATTGGTGACATAAATTCTACCTGTTTTTTTCTTTGAGCTTTTTTCTTTGTTTCACCTGCCAACAACAACAGTCACTATTATACAATATGTGTGAAAAATCCCTCCGTCGTCCAGGTGGAATCCATGGCAAAAGGAAAATAAATTTGTCAACTGGACAAAGGTTATTTGGTTGAATACGTTTCGCAGCTCATCCAAGCTGCTTCTTCAGTTCTGGTCAGAATGCTGGAATTTTTTTTTCCTTTTGCCATTATACAATATAGTACAATTAATATTTCATCAGACCATTCTGTCTTACCATTGCATCCTCGTAGGAATCGAACAGATATGAGTTTTACGATAATGACAATTCCTACAATCCCCGCAGTAGTATAAATGTAAAGCCACAAATGTTTGCTGTCATTATTGTTGTCAGTGGTTGTGCTGTCTGCAAAACAGTAAGGTTCACGATTAAAAAAAACACCCAAAACGTAAGGTTGAAAATGACTAAATAAACTTAACTCACTTTGACGTATCTGAAAAGTGTCATTCACTTTGTCGCCTAAAAGATATATAAAATATATTTTGATCATTTAAGGACCTTCCAGTGTTACGTTGATTACATGACTCACATCTGTTCCAACTTGACAGCGATATGATCCTAAATCACTGCCTTGGACATTGTTAAATATTAAAAAGTGCGTCCCCTCCTCATTGTTTTCTCTCTTCCACTCTATTTGTTTCTCACTCAAGTGCAGTTGTACAAACAGTTCTTCCAGTTTAAACCAGGTGATTATTGGAGTGGATCCATCACAAAATCGTACAGGGCACTCAATCGTCAGTTGTGCCCCAAGTACGGCAACATAAGTTGTGTGACGAAGGACTTTAATTTCATTTTCACATGTTTCACCTGTAAAAAATAATTTATACGACTATCATTGTATTGTTATTATCATATATTGTCATTTTACAAGGCACAGTATTATTTACTTATGTACTGTATTGCAACCTACTTATAATTTCAGAAAGTGACATTTTTGTCAAAAGATTTTTTTGTGTCAAATATATTTTTTATTTTTTTTATTTTTTACAAAACTAAAAGCTTGTTCCCCCGCTACAAATTCACTGAAAGCACTTTATATTCTTGCATAAGACTCGCCCTATATACATAAAACAATAAACCCCAGTGCAAACTGGATTAGTTTTATATATTTTAAAACTGCAGGTGTAGGCCACTGTTAACACTTAGCCAATGTATAAAAGGCTTAAATATTTCAGAATTCCCTTGACTTGTAAAATTCTGAACCTAACGATTGCTCTGTAGCTGCTATGATTAACCACTACATTTTTATTCTGAAAGTACAATCACATGTCATTTATTGAGCATAAAACAAACTTACCGTCAGCGTTTAAAGTGAGACTCAACACCGTCGTCACAAACAGCGCAGAGATCCAGCGATGGATAAACTTCATCTTGTCTTGTATCAGTAAAGATTTGATCGATTGATCGACGGTTGATTAGGTTTGGGCAATTACTTGATTTATTAATTTGAGATTTAATCATCAAAGTTTAGAAAAAATCAATTTAAAATTGTGAAATCGGTGATTATTTTGAAACAAGTTTACTCCTGACTTTTTTGCGTGCAAAGCAGGGTTATTGTGCAAATACAATTGGATATGACTAAAAAGCAGTTTACAATTGTTTAAATAATTACATATGATAAGAATGAAAATGTTTAGAGCTTCCCCTGTTTAAAAGATGATCAGTCCCTGCGCTGACTTTGATTAAAATCGATTAATCGTCCAGGGTGTGCTAAAAAAAACGTGATTTTATTTTTTGGCTATATCACCCAGCCCCTAAACAAATCCAACAGGGAGATGTTCCTCTGAGAACATTTTAAAGGTAATGAGACTGATGCTGCTGCCTCCTTCCTCTTTCACTACCTGAAGAGTTTCCCACAGGGTTAGAGGAGGGAGGGTTGGTACATTTGTGAGAGTGGACGTAACTTGAGCATGTACACTAAATATAAGTATGGTATTCATATAGGGGCTTTCCATATGAATGTATATTATAATGTTTTTTCCTCATCACAAATGTACCTGGAGTTATGTTTTTCATTCACACGTTTAGATTTAGGTGTTCAAGTGGAACAGAGCATTTTGAGATATAGACAGACTAAAAATTAAGGATCACATAAACGTGTGAACTGTGAATGAAACACTTCTGTCTGTTTTTGATGAGGCAACTTCATTTGAAGCTACAAGAGTCAATTTTGCAGAAATAGGACCTTTAAAGTGTGTAATTGTTAGTGCATGGTTCAGCTGATCATGTTTGGAGAGCACATAATGTTCACTTCCTCTCCATACCTTTCACCTACGCATTGCAGACTCGTGCAGCCTCCTCTGTGGTTTTTGAAAGGAAGATTTAATGTGTGAATTAAAGAGAGTGTTGTACTGACTGACAGTTAAGTACAACATGTGGTTGCACAGTGCACATGCATTCAGAGAGATAAAGGAAACCATGGCCTTTGCTGGTCTTTGACAGGCTTTTGGAGGTACTGAATCTAATAAAATATAATAAATAAATAAATAAATAAATAACACTACTGCCAATATGAATAATCTCAGATCTCTCCAAAAAAGCATATGCCAAAAATTCCTGTAGTTTCTCAGTCCCTGTTTACTTTAAACATGGCCCTTTTAAAGGTCCACTCTCTGCTGAACAAGTCTTTTATTGTTAATGACCTGATTCTAGACCAGAATCTTGACTGATTCTTTTTAACTGAAGCATGACTGGATGCAGACGCACCAGTTGTTCTCAGAGGCCTCACCACCCACTTTTAACTTTGCTTTCTCAACTAGAAATGATAAAAGGGGAGGTGGCACTGCTTCTATATGCACAAACACTTTGGCCACCAAACTTATTTAATTGAACAATTTTGCACACCACTCAACTGTTAGCAACCCCCATATTTTATGTGTCGCAGTTTACAGGCCACCAAAAAAATGCATTCTTTTTATTAATGGGTTTTCAAAGTCTATTTTACACAATTCCTTTAATATGATTATTATAACTGGACTCACAACAGGGGGCGCACTCTGTATCTGGTATCACCTATGGCCTGACCACTAGTGTGTTCTCTGTTATTAACTTGGCTGTGTCTGACCACTACTGTGTGTTTTTTAATATCACTGGTTTTATACAGCAGGAGACGTCTGTGAGAACTGTGAGGAAGCACCGACTGAGCCCTGAAGTGGCTGCAAATGCTTACGAACGTACAGTAATACAATAAGAAACATAAGAAACCATTAATTTTCCACAATAATCACCAACCACAAAAATAATCCAAAAGTTCTCTTTTCAACCATTGATAACATTTTAAACCCTGATTTTAGCAGAGTTTACTTGACACCCACTGACTCTCTGTGAACAGTTTGCAGACCACTTCATGGGAAAGATAAACACTCTCAGATGTGACATTTTATCTTGTCAAAGCTTCTATTCCCACCCCATTTTTTACGTCATTTTATGGATCTTTTAAGGATGAACTTTTAAACATGTTGAATTGCTCTCTTCAGACAGGGGTCTTTCCCACTGCCTTCAAAGGGGCGGTGGTGAAGCCCCTGCTGAAGAAGAGCAATTTAGATTTTAATGATTTTAACAATTACCGACCAGTGTCTAACTTGTCATTTTTAAGCAAAATTTTAGAAAAAGTTGTTTTTATCCAACTAAATTTTTTTTTAGATGATCACAACATCTTTGAAAAAAATTCAGTCTGGTTTTAGATTGAACCACAGCACCGAGACCAAGATTTGAAATGATTTTAGAATAAATTGCGATTCACAAAAGGTGACTGTGTTGGTTCTACTGGATCTAAGTGCTGCCTTTGACACAGTAGACCACACTATTCTTTTAACTCGCCTAAAACACCTCGGCCTCTCCGGTGCTGTTCACAAATGGTTCACCTCCTATCTCACAGACAGAACATTTCTGGTGAGTGTAGACACATGCTCCTCCAAGGTCCATAGAATCACATGTGGTGTGCCCCAGGGCTCCATTTTAGGCCCAGTGCTTTTTAACTTGTACATGCTCCCACTTGGTGGTGTCATCAGGAGACATGGAATCAGTTCCACAGATGATACGCAGCTTTACTTCTCCATGTCTCCTGATGACACCAGACCAATGGATGCTCTTTTTAACTGTATTCTAGATATAAAATATATACAAATTTTAATATAAAAATTTTTGTCTTTGGTCCTGAGGCCCAGAGAGAGAAACTTTTACCCAAACTACAGGCACAGTCTTTTAAATCATCTCCTGGGTTAAACCTGGGCGTCATTTTTGACTCTGAGCTGACTTTTATTCCACACATTAAGAACATCACAAAAATAGTTTTTTTTATCATTTTAAAAAACATAGCCAGAGTGTCATTCTCTCTTGGGCCAACACAGAAACACTGATGCATACTCCTGACAAAGACCAGAGGGCAGGACCACATTACTCTGGTTTTAAAATCACTGTATTGGCTCTCTGTGAGTTTCAGCATCAATTTTAAAGTTCTTTTACTGTTTTTTAAATGTCTTAATGGTCTTGGGCCTTCTTATCTCTCTGAACTGCTTTTACCCTACGAACCCTCGCGGACCCTGCGCTCCTGACAGCTCCTGGTCATTCCCAAAGCAGCCCTACGGAGGACCTCAGGGCTGCAGAGAATGTTCTTGTTTTTAAGAGCAGGCTCAAGACCCAACTTTTTAGCTTAGCTTTTGATTGAAATTGTTATACTTTTATGAATTTTATTATACATATTTTACCATATTTTATTATATTTGTTTATTTTAGACACTTTTAGCTTCAATTCATATTCCTTTATCACTTTTAGGGTTTCCAGTGTTTCTTCTGTAGGAGCTTCTGCACCAGGAGCGGTGGTCAACTGCGGCTGCAGGGGTCTGTCCTGTGGCCTTCTGGTGAAGGATGGTGCTTGGGCCACTACAGGGCTCTGTGGTGGTTCCTGATGGTGCTGGATAGATCTCTGCTCCTGGTGTAGACAGCTTCTCTGATGGTGCTTTCTCAACTGGTCCAAGTGTATCCAGCCTCACATTTTACTATATGTGCTATTTTTGTATATTTGCGTGTGTGTGGTTGGATGGGTGGAAGAAAATGTGGTATTATTTTTAATTTTCTTTGTTACATTTTGTATGAAAAGCGCTTTATAAATAAAGTTTGATTTGATTTAGATTTTTTTTTATGTTTTGTATGTTGTAAATATTTTATTCTTTTGTGTTTTAATCTGGTATATTTACACTCTGGCTGTTCTAGATGCCCTTTGTTGTCTTGGCTCTCCTCAAATTTAAGTTAATTTGATTAGAAAGTCTGTTAAAGAAGTCACTCTGCTTTGATATGTAACTTGTATTTCTGTATAAATACTCAAAGCTCAGGTGCAGGTGGCTGTTACGTAGAGGTTGGAGATGCTCTGGAGCTTGGTTAGAGGAGTTTGGAGGGGTTTGGTGGAAGTTAGGCGGACTTAAGGGGAGGTGCTGCTGGTTAAGAGAGGCTGTTGGACTTTGGGCCAGGGCAGACCTAGACCCTGTCCATATATTCTGTAACAACAATAAACCTTTGTCTGAATTACAAAAACTCACCGGGCTTCGCAAATGGATTAAATTACTTACCATCAAGGGATATATAATTTTTACCCCATTGGCTCTCATATACAAAATTTTTTGCAACCGCTAAAATGACGAGTTCTCTGGCATTTTCGTTTCACAAAGGTTGGCGATCCCTGCTATAATGATTTTTATTGAGCAACAGCGCACCCAAGTGGTGAGCCATGTTTGATGCAGACCATACACGGTATACTCTACGATGCAGACCCAACTTTTTTATTATTATTAAAATGAATGCAACACTACAAGAGCATTAACATACATGCGAAGAAAAGAAGATATAAATAATAAACATCATAACACTTTGATTAAAAAATAATAATAATAAAAAAATTAAGTCGTTGCAGACCCCATGATTACACTACGTACGTACGCAGCGACGTACGGCCTTACGTTTCCGCGAGCCGAAAATGGCGGAGTACCTGGCATCCATTTTCGGCACTGAGAAAGACAAGTAAGTTAATTTAACATTTTAGCATTGAAATTGGTGAACCGGCTATATGCGTGCAGAATGTTTACGTTGTTTTACACGTTCAAGCCTAATGATGTGTATTTATGCCCCCGATGTGCCGCTAGATTCTTAACTCGGCCCATCGATGCTAGCGCTTTGAATGAGGCTCGTTAGAAACCTGAAGCGATCTCCCAGAGCCTCAGCTAACCTCGCCGCGCCGCGCTTTGCAAATCCCGAGCACTCTTCTCACTTATTTCTCACCCCGTGGCTCATTTGTGGGTCTCGTAAAGGCGTTATTTGACACATGCATGTATAGTTTAGCTTGTAGCGAAGTGGGCGGACTGATCCTGTCTTGTTCCACCAGTGGAGAGCAGCAGAAGACGCTTTTGGAGGGAATGGTTTAAGCAGCTCGCGTTTGAAAGTTGCGGGACGTGCTACAAACATGCATAACTGGCTAGGATTTGATTTAAGACGAATAAATCAAACCATTAATGTAAAACGACGTCTGTACTATGACAATGCATTGCTCAGAATCGTGATTCATGTGGTCTCTTCCACGTTTTCTACAATTAAACAGGCGTGGTTTACTTAAAAAAAAAAAAAAAACTTTGATTGGCACAGTTGCAATTTATGAGTGATTAATGGTGTCCACCCTCGGGTTAGACATTTTCCTTTGTAGTAATAGCTCATAAATCTGCCCTCTTGTTATCTCCGGTCATGTATTTGATCTTAGACATAAACTTTATTGATCCACAAGGGATTTTTTTTGGACACAGTAGCTTACTCTTCACAATATAATATACTTGTGTAGCACTATCCAGTTTTGATACTGATTTATTAATATTTTTTCCAGAGTCAACTGTTCCTTCTACTTCAAAATTGGAGCCTGCAGACATGGTGACCGCTGCTCACGATTGCACAATAAACCAACATTCAGTCAGGTTCGTATCCAGAGACTCTCTTCTAAACGTGTGTGTTTTTTCTTTTATGGTGTATGGTGCAGTTCTTATTTGTGTCCAAGTTCAAAAAGTCCTCATACATACATTTTAAGTTAACATTTTGTACTTTTTATAACTCTGATTTCTGCAGACGATCTTGATCCAGAACATCTACCGTAATCCCCAGAACAGTGCCCAGACAGCAGACGCCTCTCGCTGTAAGTAAAAGCATATCTCTGGAAGTATTGTTTAGAAACTGTATTTATTAGTTATGACTGTTAGTTATATAACTGGTTCTTGGTATTTCCGTTTGGTTACCTGGAGATATGTTATCTGATTAGATTTAGGCAAACGGCAATAAACACTATTCATTCACTCTTTCATGATGACAAAGCAGTGCGTTCATCAGTGAAGGACCTTTTAGTAGGCATAAGTGTTAACAAGCATCTTTTGGAGGATGATAATAAGAAGACTATTGTGCATTTCACAATATTCCCACTACTTTTATATATTACCTTCATGGTTTTTATTTATTAATCTTTACACATCTCAGAATGACTTGCAGGATTTAAAAAAAATCATATCCAAAAGCACATCAACATGGCAACCATTCCAAACTTTTTGTATAGTTTGTCACCCTTCCAAACTCTAATCATATTTTTCCTCCCCAGCTCTAAGCATTGGTGGATTTTTGTCACAAAAGTTTACGTTTTGTATTTCAGACCATTCCCCTCTTGAACATTTACCTTCATTACCTTGAAATCTCTGCCCAGTCTGCCGATGGTTTACACTGTAAGTCTTCCCTTTATCTGCAGGACCCTCTGGCACTGACTGCTCTTGATTTAAAATAACACATCCCAGTGGATTGGACCTAATTTGGTTTAGGGTAGGGTGCGCCATTTCCTGGACATAGTAACTGTCCACATGCGGTTTGGCATGTTTGGTTTATGGCCCATACGCTGATGAAACATGTCACAGAACTCTAATCTCTTGGTGACAGTTAAAGAAATTAGCAGTATTTTTGTTCCTGCAGATGGTCCATGCTAAGCAGTTTTAATTATCACTTTTAAACTATG
>JACN01010934.1:22500-29266 GCA_000787155.1 Scartelaos histophorus | reverse complement strand
ATAAAATAAAAAATAAAAATAAATACATCCAGGTTTTGAACTAGCACAAATAACACTTCCCCTCGCAATCATTATAAATTCAGTGATCAGTACATATGAGAATGCAATTAGAATAATGACCTAACCAACAGCATTTGCAGCTTGCAAACAAACAGTGCGTCCAAAAGCCTCAGCACTATCTCTGCACTAAACGCACAGTGGAAACATGGGGTTGTTGTGTCTTTAATCGGCCACTCTCCAGAGACCCTGGCCCTTTGATACCCGTGGCACTGACTAGCGCACAGCAGCAGGCTAACACAGGCCCCTTATGGCAGATGGCGAGTGAGGGCCATGCTAGCAACACATCTCTCCATGTCAATCTCTCCCTCCCTCTCGCTTTCTCTCTTTCACTCAAGTCAGCCCAATCTCATTATAATACCTCTTTTTTATTCATTTGCCCCCCCGGGATGCTGTCTGCCGGCGACGTGGCTTTCAACCTCCTCCGAGAACGTCTTTTGAAAGAGCCAAGAGACCTAATGAAGTCAGAGAGGGCTGCAATAATTTCCCAAAGAAGGCGAATTAATGTACTTGAAAATTCCCCGTGGACCCAAATGATGACAATTGGTTTGTACAGCTTTGATCGCTGCTTTAAATACTGGGCAAGATAAACTGCCGGGTGAGCCGCCTTTGCCACTGGTAAGTACAGAACACAGAAGTGGCTTGGTGCACCTGGATTCATCATATTCGGCGCGTTAAAAATTGGAGAGTTTAAAATAGCGCGCAGCCTTAAAATGAAGTTCACCAGGGAATAGCGGCGCAATGTGACACTTTGTATTGTGAGGCGGAGTTCACCCAAAAGGATTGATGCTAAATTTAAAAAGAGAACAAACAAAAAAGTGCAGAGGACGTGTGGATAACAGGTGAAATTAGCTCAGAGTAAGTGGTGGTTTTAAAATAGTGCGGTGCAGGTCGTGACTTTGGTGAGGTTAAATAGAAAGCAAACATCTGAATCGGTGCATGTACTGTGTAAACACCAGGGATAAGTGGTAGTTATTTATATATACTATCATTATACTTTATACTAATCCATTTATTTATACAACTACTTTTCAAGAAACTTTTTCAATAATAATAATAATCATCATATAGACACTATTACACTTACTATATATAATGTATTTTGCAGAAGACTTGAGTAAAAAAGTGTTACTCTGAAAATACAGACAGAATGAACATAAGTAGTACTGTGAGTACATTTTTACTCACACTTAAACCATTGCTTGGAAATGTACTTCTACTTGAGTTATGGCCTATACTTTAACTGACAAACATTCATCCCTTAAGGGCTCTATTTAGTTTAGTTCTGTTTACAGGTTTTGGGGTTAGGATATTAATGAATAAGTCACTAAGTCTGAACCACTCTGTTTTTCAATGCAAAAACATAAAAAACATACATCCTTATTGTAAGTTTGGCCTGGAGGGGGGGCAATTCTTGCTTATTTCCATGGAAATACTTATAATCTTCCACATTATGGCATAAAATGCATGTCTCTCCACAGAGAATGTTTGGAACTTTGGATTTAGGTTCCATGGGATCTTGTCTTGTTGTCTTGTCTATCCACCTCCAAAAAGCACAATCACTGTAAAAGTCAGAGCTCTAAAATCCATGCATCATCCATAGTTTAATTAAACAATAGCATCAATAGCTTAATCCATATGTGTGTCTGTGACAACTGGTACAGTGTTACAGTCACTAATCTATAGTGGAAGTCTGTAAAGGATCAGGAGCAGAGGGCTGATAACAAGTCCTTAGGGGATCTTCAAGTTCAATTAAATCCTTATTGAACTGCTGGGTTCAACTTCCATAAGCCGGAAACAGGCAAATGTGTAAATGCTAGAACAAAATAAACATTGTTATAGACTGACACAAATTCTACCTCCTCTTCCTGTTCCTGCTCCTGTTAATTGTATGACAAGCATAGCTGAAAATGATATTGGTAACCTGAGCACACTGTTGTGTGTTTATTTCTGTTTGGTACTTAAAGGTGTTTTAAAGGTTAACTATGCAACTTTTGTGTCAGTCTGCCACCTGCCTGTCTCTATGGAGAGTTTATTACAGTGCCTGGAATACTTCACAAGATACACACAAGGTATTAATTGACAAGCAGATGAAGCCACTTTATTTATTCCTGGCAAATCCAGACAAATATCTCTCTGTGTTTTATGTGTTCATACAAAGGAATATTGGTCTGGTCACTTCCTCCATCACATCTCAAGTCTGACCGAACATGATCGTCCAATCATATTAGATTTTTTCAGTGACACGTGAAATGAAGTTCTATCTTATTCTACCTTCACATCAGTTCACAATTCACTCAATCACATTCACTCATATGTTAATTTTAAGAGTATGGAGAGGCCCTGGGGCCAAAGTGGAGTGGATGAAGTGTACAGTGGCAGTATACATGACCTGTTGTGAGAATTAAACCACCAACCTTTGCAATACTTCACTGCATTTCAGAAATCCTGTCCATGTAGGTAACATGTCCAAACCCATATGTTATTATATAGAGTTGAAACGCTTGGTTTAAATGGAAGGTGTGGGGGTTAGCTTGTTGGAGCGGGCTCCAGTGGTGTGAATGGAGATCAGGTGTGTAACATGTAACCTTCCCTCACATGCACCTGCAGGTCAGAGCCTACATCAGTAATCCTCTTGTCCTGGTCGGGCCTTGGTTTAGCAGCTTATGTTCATAATCTCAGCCTAAAAAGACTTTTGGTTTTGTGTTATATTTTACTATATTTTATCAAACTGTATTAAGCTGTTCAGCTAAAAGCACTTACTTATAGTGCACTATATGCCTTTATAGTGATGATTTATGTGGTTTATTTGGGCCTCTGAAGACTAAGGCTGTAGCTGCTGCAACTGCCCCGGGGCTCACTGAGAAAACATGGCTTCATGAAGTGGACATGAAATGGAACCATAATGAATTCCAATGAACAATACATGTATATTTTAACAATGTTTAAATGTTTACAGGATTTCCAAATACAATTTCAAAATCACATCTCATGTTTGTTTTTGTTGGTTCATAGCCATCAGGACAAAAGTGTCCCTCTCACATGGCCTGCAGAATTACAGGCAGCCTCCAGGGGGAGCCAAGGGTCCTCTGGACCATAGACTGTATAAAAAAGTGGACTAAGCGAGTGTGACGTCACTCATAGCGTTCAGCGGCGCTCAAATGAGGCTCGTGATGCTTCACGGTTACAGGAGCGAATCTGGAGCCAGGCTCTATGTTATGAATAGGATTTTTTTGACAAACAAAATTGCGAAAAAAAAAATTCAGGATCATGTAGAGCGGGTTAATAAGAACATTTTAAGACCAAGATGAAGAGGCCACAGCAGCAGGTACAGAGAGACGAGCGACAAGATCCTAATGTAAGTCAATTGGAGCCAGAGTCAGAAGGAGCTGGAAGAGCCTCCTGTCGCACTTCCTATTTGGCTCGCGGTGGCTAACGCGTTAGCCAAGTCCATTCATATATATGGTCCATGCTCTGGACACACAATGGGAAAGATATTTTCTTTTACTTTGCTCTTTTTGTAGTGAGCAGATGGGTCGGGATGAATAGGTCATACAGCAATAAAGTAATTTCATATTTGATGGAAATAATAGAAACAATTTATCAAAACGTTAGTTTTGAAGTCAAGTAAGGTAAGGTAAGTGTACCCAAGGTACACTTTGAAAGGTTAAGAGACTTTAGTGAGGTTGAACAAAAACATTATTAACAAAAATATTATTCAAAAAGTCATAAGTAAAGTAGTTTTATCCCTCATAATTGCCTCACCATAACTGCAACCTTAAAATCTGACTTTCAAATATCTTTAACTGTAATGGAAACTAAAGATGGTCCAAAAAGCAATGATTATATTGTGTGAAACTTTTGTGGCCAGGCTGTACAATACTAGCTAACCTGACAGTAAGAAAACAACATTATACCCATGAGTTATTCAAAACTTATTCTTCCTCCATGTTAAGTTATTCAGCAGTGTATGAGTGTAGAAGTCTCACCTGTCTCCTCTCGACATGCAGTAGCTAGAATATGTCCAGATACACTTTGTGCATCTACCAAGGTGTTGTCCCCCATCCAAACTTCATATCTCCCTCTCCAGGAGACGAGAACTCTGCTACCACACAAATGGTTTCCAATGTTTATCTTACCAGCCTGTAATTATGCAAAAGATATGATTAAAAATTCACACTTCACTCTCAAATCAAGCTGGCAGATGAGGGGAATATTGGTGGGAAAGAGAGTGAGTTTGTAATTTTATTATCAGGTAAAACTGTGAATCCCAGAGTGTGCACAGATACTCCTCCACCTGTGCAGACTGGAGCTCCCATTTCCAAAAGTGTAAGTGATAAAGTTTAACACCATCAGAGTCTTTAGGGGGGCGGCTTTTACATCAGGCTTCTTATGAGAGTCACACAGGATTAGAAACATCTCTGGAGAAGTTTAGTGACAATAAGCAGATATGGTGTTGGACAAATTGTTAGCAAACATTTGTGAAAACAGAGGAAGGTAAAATCCTGTTATTTATTCTGTAAATTAAACTAGTAACTGTAGCACCTTTCAAAAACCTCACAAAGCAATACAGTACATTATTCATTCACTCCACATGCAGTATCAGAAAGACACCACCAGACCCCCACCGACACTCACAGAGTCTGAGATCAGCCAATCACAATCACGTGTGCTCAGTAAAATTAAAGGTGCACTTTGTATGTTTTTTTTCTGGTGGAGTCATTAACCTTTTTTTCCAAGATGATGTTATTGCTTTGTTCCAAGGACACGATCTTGCACCAGAAGCTGTACTTGCCAGGGAATTGTGCATAAATGCTAAATATTCTTGTGATATTTTTTTCCCCATGTATTTAAATTTGGTAAATCGTGCAAAATAAAGCTTAACGATGTAAGACCTCTTGCAAAGTGTATTCAAAATTTAAAAGATTTATATTCAAGCATTAGGCCGCTTCTTATCAGCAGTTTTGTATCAATGACGTTAAATTCCCTTTCAACGACTGGGGCCAATACAAGGGGTCCAGTTGTTGTTTTCTTCAGTTTAAATCCTTGCAAAGCGTTGTATGAATGAAGCCGTACATGTTCACAGAGAAGGGGGTGGAGACAACTCATTAGAACAATAGAGAAGCGCAGAATAGCATACTTGACACATATGAGGAATTTAAGAATACAAGCGAAAGAAAACATGGATACTGCGTTCATGTCGATTAGGCACTTAGAAACCAATCATGCCCGAGCAGAGTAAAGAACAAAGTTAAAGTCATGACATATGACACAAGCCCATAGACCAAAGAAATGGCACTTAATGGCACAATTACCATATTACTATGTTACCATGTTACCATAGAGATCTACCTCAACATAAAGTGATCCAGCTACGTAATACCCGTAATACTGCTACTGCGTGTTTGACCCCAAAGTTACCAATAACCCTCTAATTCAGCTTTGCAATCCAGGCTTCTGGTTTAGTCCTGATTATAATGTCTTTAAATTGTTTTGCCTACACATTTATTCTCCTGCTTCTCCACATGGACGACCTGGTTTGGAATCAGGACTTTCAAACCATAAAACACTGTATGTCGTATATTGCTCCAACATTGTAATAACAAGGAGGGGACGAGTAAGAAGGTGTAATTTGGCATAAATATTTCATCCGTTGTATAAAACCCACCTATCAAGAGTCAAAATATGAGAGTGGCGAGAGATCCAGCATGGCCAAGAAGAGACTGTCATGATTTTTTAATATGCACTTTGGTGACACGAAAGGGTCCGATTGCGCGTTCTTCTCCCGTAGAGTTGTAATGGCAGTGCAGGTGTATGCGCCAAATACTGTACAACCTGATCAATTATTAAGAGCAGCGAGCGGAGCAGAGGTTAACATGTCCACAGTCAATAATGGATTTAATGGATGTGATCGGACAATAGGGCCAAATGCTCCCACACTGTTCATTTGGGACATGCAGGTTATATGGGGTCACGTTTTAGGCAGAGGCTACGATCTGTCTGGGTTAAGAGACACTGTGTTGCCTTATTACAGTTTAATAGCCACGCATCACTTACAGATCTGCAATTCATAATACACGAAACAAGTAGCAAGTGGTGGAGTGGTTAGTGGCGCTGGTCTCAACACCAGAGCTCTGTAGGCTACTTTGTGTTGTTAATGAGTTTATTTTGTTGGTGTCTAACTGTAAGATCTTTACATTTATATAGTAAAACTACAGAAAGAGTATTGAAAATAGCCAACTATGTGTGTGATGTAAATACTCAAATGTCCTATATAGCTATGTTATAATGTTACCTCCTCCTACAGAGCTGGAATACGGAAACATAATGAAGAGGTCACAAAAACTGGCTTATACTTTCATGAATCTTTGACTGTGTAAAGTTTTGCTAATCGTGCCTGGTCAGGTGAGACTGACTCTTCAAACAGCCCTGGTATATTCTATGATCTTCTCAATTATCTCTCTTCCCTTGATGCAGTTTTGAAGGAGCACTTTGAAAATGCCACTGTGTTTAAAAGTACATCTAAAACAAACTGTTGCATGCATCCCATGACAAGAGGGAAGATTAAAAGACAAATAAAGGACAGCGACTTTGTTTCCATCCAGGCAGGTGAGACTACAGACATGTCCAAGTTTACAGGTCTAATAAAGTATTTTCTGGTTTAAGATTTTGTGACCCTATTTTGGGGCACATAAGAGAACGTTTTTAC
>JACN01010934.1:0-17500 GCA_000787155.1 Scartelaos histophorus | reverse complement strand
AGTGTGACTTGTACTTGTGAGCTGAGCATTGGCAGAATCTTGCCAAATTACTGAATCATGCATGGATGATCTAAAACCTCTTCAGGCGTGTTTCTGATGAAGAAACAATGTTATAACATGGTCACAGCTCCAAAAAGTCAATTTTGCATGCACCCCCTCTTTGACAAATTATAAATAAATATATGAAAACAGATTTGTTTTATTAAGTAACAAACAGCATATTTATGATAATTAAAGGGCAGATATTATTATGTGATTTTCAGGTTTATTTTATAATGTTGTTTCTCATCAAAATTATAGCCAGGATTGTTTCCTCCACACATGTTTGATGTCTAAACTGTAAATTTAGAGTTCTTCTCTCAAACAGAAAACCCTGTGTTCCACCTTGTGATGTCATGTGGTACAGGAAGTGCTCCTTGGTGTGTTTAAACCCCACACACCTTCATTAGAATTATTCGGATCATTTCAGCTCTAGAATTGCCAATCTCGACTGAACAAAAGGTATAACATAGCTGTTAACCTGAAAACTACCACTACATGACATCAGCTGAACAGAGCATTTTGAGTTTAGGCGATGTAGACTAATAATAAAGGATTACTCAGACATGTGTGAATGAAACAAAACACAACTCCAGGTATGTTTTTAATGAGATAACAACATTTTAACATGGCTAAAATCTCACAGTTAACAGTCTGGCATAATATAGGACCTTTAAATAAAATGAATATTACAACTTTCAGTCTGTAAGTTGTTCTAATTATATTCTCTACCAACATTTCCCAATAAAGAAAACCTAAAAACGCCTAAAAAGTGTATAAAGTGGCCTGGTATTCCCATTTGAGCTCCGGGCGTATGTTTTCTGTATGTTTGTTGTGCCTGTGCTGCAGACAGATTGTGTGCTGCCAATTTGTCAGGATCCGAGTAACAGCAGTCTCACGCTGGGATCCGTGTTGGCACCATCTCCGAGTGATAAGTCGCAATCTGATCTCATTGGAGGTGTACTTTGTTCCCATGGAAATTGGTCAATTTTAGCAGACGGCTGAGAACTTTAGGTGGAGAGGCAGGAAGGTTGCATCCCGGCGGTATGAGCACATAATTAAGCCTCCTCGCTGGGGCATTCGGGGCTAACAGCAGGCTTTGTTGTGAATGGAGGTGGCGAAAGAGGGTGTGGAGAAATCATAATGCAACACAGACCAGAAGCAGACCAATTTTACCGAGCAGTGGGAATAGGACGGAAACCATTTTTAAAGCAGGGCCACGTTGTTAGTGCGAATGAATAAAAAAGCACTGCATTTTATTACCTGTTGTGAGCACAGTTTCGCATGAGCATGTTTTTGTTGGAGCATTTAAAGGGCTTTTTATCTATCTTTTAAAAACCCTCTTGGTCATCTCTGGCACAGCGTTCCGTGTTTTACAACCTGTAATGCATTATCGGGCTATTTTGTTTTCCATTTTTCAGCTCAGTTGTGTTAATTTGAACAGAAAGTTGGTGAAATAGTTTTGTTCTCTAATCCGTTCACAATTGTTCAGTGCTTTCTTGGTGGACTTTTTGTTATCGAGCAAGATTTTATACAGGAATCAACACTACGGCATTGTAAAAGTTCCAATGACCAGTTACCATAAGATAATTCATTTATAATGAAATAAAATTAAGTCATGGGAGCTGCAAAACAAATGATTGACCTTTGAGTTAGCAGTTTGTGGGTTATAGTAGTAGTAGTAGTAGTAGTAGTAGTAGTAGTAGTAGTAGTAGTAGTAGTAATAGTAGTAGTAATAGTAGTAGTAATAGTAGTAGTAATAGTAGTAGTAGTAGTAGTAGTAGTAGTAGTAGTAGTAGTAGTAGTAGTAGTAGTATAGTCTATTGTGGTTATAGTAACACTTACTCCACTTATAGGTTGGTATTAAGGTTTTACTTGAAACACTAGTTGAGAGTTATTTAGGTACTAGTACACAACTAATCACACTAATGATGCTTGTACGATTATAGTAGTACATGTGCAGTATGTACAAAAGTATCTGCTGCTAAAACTGCAAATTAATATGTTAATGGTAAGAAAATAGTTATTGGCTAAAATTAAAAAGCAAATCTAAACTACTATAATAAAGTAATGGCATGCAAACTATGAGGTATTATATATATCTAGCTTATTTGCACCTTATTTTCTCTGGCTTAAAGGCTTGAAAAACAAAATGTGTTTAATTTAAATGGTTTGCAGTGGTCCAAAGTTATTCCTCACATCTCTTGGCATTCAGATCATTCTAAATATTTACTGCTATCAATTTATGCTTTTCACAACTTTCAGAAACCAGAGGGCCATCACAGCAAAGCAAGTAAACCAACAACTAGCATGCTATCAGTGCACATGCTATCAGACAGTAAAACCGTTTATAATTAATCCAGACAAAACACGGTCGTCTTATTTTCACCTCAAGTTGCTTATACAATATATCTGTACTGTAAGACAAATTTTGCTTGAATACATGAGAAAAAAATCTGTTCTTGGCTCTTTAAACCACATCCAGACAATAGAGCGGAGTTTAGGGCTGGCGCACAGGTCCTGCTCAGAGCATTCACACCTCTCTCTGTCCCTGAAGAACAATGCCTCGGGCCTGTCCTCAGATGAACACCAAAAGCCTTTAAATGGAACCCAGCCGCAGCCATTTGTATACAGGCGTGCTCCCGCTGCTCCCCGTGCCGACCGTCCACCGCCGACCGGAGCACTTGTTAATGGCTCTGCTTCACACCCGGCCCGGAGGTGCGCGTTTTGGGCCTGAACAAAGGCTGTTTTGTGCCCCAATGTCCCGGGCGCGGAGAGGACAGCCGCCCCGAAGTGAGAACACCACCCAGAGTGCTTCAATCAGCCACTCGGAGTAACCCAGCGGGTCCCCCAACCGGAGAACAGGTGTCAACACGCCACTGTGGCACTCCCGGGACAATGGGACCAAACTATGCCCCCCGTACACTGCAGGGAGACGGAGAGGTAATGCATGTTAACAAACTTATGATGAGAAATAATAAAAAGTCAATAAAGAGAACAGTCGGCAACCTTGAGGGACTCCCAATCAACCCAGGTGTTTTATGAAGACTGACAGATGGAGAAAGGGAGATGGAAACCTGATTTAGTCTGTAATTTACTTATTTAGGGTTTGGGCCTATGCCGTTTGTACACCAGAGAAAGATAAAGAGGAAATGCATGTTCACAAACTCATGAGAAATAATAAAATAGCAGTGGTTTGAGTAAATAAGAGAAGGGAGAGTGGGCAACCCTGAGGGACTCCCATTCATCACAGGTGCTTTATGGCAAATGGCAGAGAAAGCAAAGTGGGGTTGTTTGGTTTGGTTTTGGATTTACTCACACTTGAACAAAACCAGGACTAAACCCAACACTAAACTAATTTGGACTAGATTAAGACTAAACAAGGACAAGAAAAGTGTGAAACCAAGTCCATGTCAAGTCTAAAATGGGTTCAATTTAAGACTTATTAACAACAAGTGTGAATGCCCACTCAGCCTTGGTTAAGTTAAACTGATGTGAGGCCAAGTTTACATCTGGCTTAGTCCTGGATTAATTCTGGCTTAGACCTGGTTTGGGATTTGATTTCATGATAGTTATATATAATGCTTTTTTGTGTGTTATTTATATATTCTTATTGCTGAATACTTTCTGTACATGTAATATGAGATCTGTTGAGTTTAGCAAGTACTTGTGAACAAATGTCTATGTTACGTTTTCCTATACAAGAGGTTAGAACAGGGGCGGGCAAACTTTTTGACTCGTGGGCCACAAAGGGTTTTAAAATTTGATGGAAGGGCCGGACCTGGAGTAGATGGATGGATTGTTTTGCTAATCCACCTCATAAGAGAAAAAAATAACACGGGATATGTGGAAAATGTGCTTTAATTTTAATTGAAAATCATTACAAACCATTACAACTAATGATTTAATAAAATACAGCTTTTTATTTTCTTAAAAAAAAACAAAAAACGATCAGGTATTATTTTAAAGCAGTGAAAGTTCTGTTATCCTTCAGGATGTTCTCATCATCACTCTCTTTATTTCAAAAACAGTAGGAGATGCAGATCTACTTGTCCTGTGCGTCCCCGGTGCCAAAAGTCAACTTTGAGTTTGGTGGGCCACATTAAAAAGATCAACGGGCCGCATATGGCCCCCGGGCCTTAGTTTGCCCACTGGTGGGTTAGAACGTTAAACCCATATATCTTGGAACGGCCCAGAATGTGTAATAAGGGGGGGTGAATCCATCAGGACAAAACCAGGTCCATACTAGGTCTAAGCAAACCACCACAGATGTTTTAAAGGGCCCGTAATATCGACACCTTCCTAAAATAATCCCATAAGTCCTTTTTTCAGGTTTTTCAGGAAACACAAAAAATTCCCCCCAAAATTGATTATGGCATACAAAATTGAAATTATGGCATAAATTACGGCAAAGTAAACTTAGGCAAAAAGTGACTTAGGCGATTATTTTAGGAAGGTGATGATATGCTGTTTTCTGATCTATGTTATAATGTTTTGTCATCAAAAACATGCCAGGAGTTGTTTTGGTTTATTCACACATGTTTAACACACAAACTCTATATATTTAGGTCTCTCTCAAACAGAAAACACTCTGTTGCACCATGTGGTAATACAGGAAGTGCTCCACTGTGTTTTTAAACTCCATACACCTTTATTAGAATTATTTGTTGAATGTCAGCCCAGGTATTGCCAATCTCTACTGAACCCAAGAGTATCAGATAACCTCTAAAAATGATCATTTCGTGACATCACAAGATGGACCAAAGCATTTTGAGGTTTGGAGATGTACTCAGGGTTATTCAGAACATGTGTGAATGAAACAAAACACAACTCCAGGTATGTTTTTAATGAGATAACATCGGCTTAAACCTCACACGAATCCATTTTGTGTAATATAGGACCTTTAAAATAGTCCAGTAGTAGACGCGGAGATAGGAAGTGATACAGTGACAACTCTAACACATCAGACCATCCAAAAGGTTAACCAGCGCTTAAGTGACACCTCTACACCGCCGTAATAATGTTGAAAATGTTGACACTGCCGACAAAGATGACTCCTCCAGCGCGCGACGTGATGTTAAATATTCCGCAACTTACACTATCAGTCGAGCTACGCCGGGCTCGGAGCGGCTAGCATCACGGCACAGCGGAGGTAGCCTATAATGAGGCAAACGGCCCTGAAGAAGACACTTTCCTTCCAAATGTAAAACAGCCCAAGACAAGAACAACTCCAGCAAGACAATTCTCAACAATACGTAGCGATAATTTCAAGCGGGGAGAGGCATTTCCATAGCGATTGTATGATGTATCATTTAGACAGGCATAATCAGGTGAAAAGATGTTCCGCAGTGCTTTATATGCAGCGAGAGTGGGCGTCTGTTCCCTCCAGAGCGCGATCATTATTCATACTGACAGCTGCAGAAACTTATGGGAGATATCAAAGGTCTGGCGGTTGTGTTTCGGAGGAGCAGACAGGAGCATGGCCCTGTCCGAAGGTCTGTGAGCCAACTGACAAAACGAGTAACAATCAACAAACGTGGATGCTGCCGTCCGGAGTGCAACCGCTGTACGTGATGGTAGTGGAGCGTTTAGTTCAAGTTTAACACAGGAGGTGAACGGTTCAGACTGTGATTTGCAAACTTTTAAAATCAAGAACTACCTCAGGAAATACAAAAGAGACTTGATTCAAATTAGAGGTGCACAGTATAACTTTTCTGTAGGAAGTCCATCACCTTTTTGTTTCTATGGAAATGTCATTGCTCTGTCCCGCAGTAGGATGTTAAACAAATCTAACTTACTTTTATTCAATGGTGGTTTTACTGCTCAAAAATACAGAGGAAAACAGATGGTTTGACTGTAACTTGGTCTGGTTTGGTCTCCATGAAGATAAAAAGATTGGATACCATACTGTGAAACATTTGAATAATGATGAAAAGCGTTAGATGGACTATGGAAGATCATTTGTTTCATCAGATTTTGAATTTTAAACGCCGTTGAATTTCTCACTTTGAATTTTTGTAACTTTGAAAAAACACGTTTGAATTATTTTTATGCTGAATTTTAATTGCTGAAATTTTACGTGTTCATTTTCAAAGTGTTTCATATTCAAAATTTTTATTTCACCTTCAGCACAGATATTTTTGAGTCCTCAAATTCAACAGTCAAAATTCAGAGTGTAAAATTCGCAGTAAAAACATTCACAGGAATAATCCAAGATGCCAAGGCAGAAGCAATCGATCCAAAGTGAACTGATCTAACTTAGTAACAAACAGGAAATGACGCAGTGAAGTGATCTGATTGGTCAGAATTAGCCTCATCCAAACCTCAAACCCCGCCCACAGATGAGAACGGCCAATAGGAAACAGCCTCTGTCCTCCTCACTCACTCTGGATCGATGCTTCTGCCTTGACATCTTGGATCTTTGCTGCGAAATTTTCCACTGCGAATTTTATATTCTGAATTTTAACTTGGAAATATGGAAATATGTGGTGAATATTTAAAAGGTGACATTTTTATTTTGAATTTGAAACATATTGAAAAAGTACACTTAAAATTTCAGCAACTAAAATTCAGAATAAAAATAATTAAATTTTTTTCAGATTTAAAAAATTCAAAGTGCGAAATTCAGTGGTGTTTAAAATTCTAAATCTGATGGAACAAATTATCTTCCATAATGGACCCTCCACCAGAAAAGCTGCACAATGCACCTTTAATATAGTAAAATACAGAATAAAAAAATAACTTAATTTTAAGGTGCACTATCATTTCTGGTGGAGGGTTCTCTATCTGTTTGTCTTCATGGAGGTTGGTTTTCAGTTCTGTAAGCTCTATTGATCATGTACAATTTAAGTTGCAAACTCATAAAAATGTTATTTATGTACCACAGTATGGCATTAAACATATCTGTTTCCATGGAGACAATCATGCCACAAGAACAAATTAGAGGCATGTTAATAAAAACCTGCAATATAACAAAATCAAGATTGATACTGACCCTTGTGTGAGCCCTTTTCTGTGCTTTTCACAGCTTTCAGAGTCCAGAGTAGAGTTTTGCCACCACGGTAATGCTAATTAGATGCAAAAAGTACACATCAGACTTAATACTTTTATCCCAAAACCTGCTTATACAATATATCTGTATACTGTACTGGAGAAAGATAGAAAAAAAAAATCAGGTACAGGGCCTTTAAAGAAAGACAAACTCTATAAAACCATGATTCATTTAGTCATAAGTCTGAATCATGACTAACAAGACCAAGATTGTTAAACGTTATGTTATAAAAATTAAAACTACTCAAATCAAGATTAGCATTCTGAAGCTTGGACATGGCTAAGTATAAAGCGAGTCATTTTGAGCTTAACTAAACTGTCTTCGTGTTGGCATTTTCACAGCAGCTATTACAACACATGGCAACAACGATTTAATATCCTTTAAATCAAGGAGCAAGTTTGGCTCCTCAAAACCACTTCATATCTCTTTTGGTGGAGCATGGAAATCTACACCTACACACAGTGGAAAAATTAGACGTGGCAACTGATCTAACCTCTGCAGAGACAAGACAACGAGATGACCGGAAGGCGTTTGGCAGCCCAAAGCACAGAACTGTTCAAAAATATTTTTACAACCAGTGGGGAATCTGAAATTAGACCAGAGCTTCAGTGAGGATAGCAAAAGTGACCTAAGTTCTTAAGAGCAAGCTTACCAAAAAATCTCCTTTATTAAGAAATGCATCAACAATACCCGGGCAAAGCAGTATTGACAATGTGAACGAGCTGAAGAAGTGCTCTGCAAATAGGGAGATATGGGAGGTCTGAAAGGGCGATGCTAACTTTACAGTGAAGCTAAAAGCGGGTTTCACAGAGCGGTGGGAATCAAAGATCGGCATGTACGGAGGAGATAGTCGGAAAAGTAGAGGAGGACCGCGTAAAATGCTAAGTAATCCATTCCTCATTGATTATTCAGATTCAAAGTACATTGCTTTGAACTACAGGATTTCTACGGCAGCAAGCAGTCATTTAAGAAAGTTCTCAAGACGCAATCTGAAGTGTCTTGCCCAAGGACATCACAGTATTAAGGTTGGAAGCAGAATTTGAACCACCACGAACTTTCCTTTTACGTACGAAGAGATCCGTTTTGTAATATGTTTAACGCAGCCAAATGGGGTCTGCCTGTCTCCATGGTTACGTTGTTTGAATGCACCACAGTATAGCATTAAATCTAACCCTCATGCATTGATTAAATAGATATTTCTATTAAAAATATATATATACACTGAATGCCATAAGATTTTCATGCATTTAAGCAGCCTGATGTCACTTCTTCATTGAATTGTATTATTTTTAACCTGCTTTTTCTATAGCTCTGCCTGAAATGTTCCACAATATGACATTAAACACCTCTACCTTACATTTATTCAGTTACAGGTGCTTTTATAGCTCAAAAATACCCAGAAAAACAGGCCCTTTGACTTTGAGTGAGGTTACCTTCTCACAGATCTGACCTGTAAATTGCTCTGGTTTGGTCTCCATGACGATAGAAAGGCTTAATACTACACTGTGGGATATTTCAGACAACGCAATAACATCTCCAAGAAGAAAAGCATCTGACGAACCCTTTACCGTACAATCTTCACAGTGCAAGTGTTAACTGAGTCTTACAAGTTTCTATCTAACCTTGCATGCAGCTACAGTCACAAACCGCTACTTTAGCATTACCACAAACTCTAAAAATCCCCTTTGTCTCTTAAATTGACCTTTTCACCAAACTAATCTACTAAAACTAAGAACCCAGGAAGCACAATAGTCAAACCGCAAACATAAGGCGAGAGTCACCACTAAAGGAGAAACATGGACGCCTTTCACTGGATGTCTTTGTCTGCCTTTTATCCCACTGTGTTCTGTCACCGAGAGGTCATTTCCATAATAATAGGCCCTATTCTTCCTAATGGGATTTGGGCTGTGATTATATATGCTGTAGTCCTGCGCAGACACTATCCAGTCTGTCATCTTGAACTGCACAAATGTAATCACGCCGATCCTTTGATAACTAAACAATGTAATTTACTGCTTGGGCGGAAACATACGCTCGTGCCGTGTGAGCCGCTACACACGAAAGGCAAATATGCAAGACGCATCGGAGGTTGGAGTTGCAAGGTAAACAGTGTCTTCTTTAGTGAGCACAATATAAATGCTAATGTGAGTCTTAACAAGCAGGTTATAAAGAGCAAACAGACGCGGAACGGCGGAGGCACGGCTGGCCCGGGCTAACAAATCTACTTCTATGGAGCCTAATTAAAACGTGATTACAGTAGAATGTGCATCTGCGAGGACATAAGAGGAAGGAAATGCTGTGCTGTTGGTCCTATAAAGTCACAGGGTCCTACAAAAGAATGTATACAACAGAGAATACACATAAAAAAGAGGCATGAACTATTGTGTTTTGTGTTGCAGTAGGGGTTGGACGATGTGAAGAAGTGGGCTAAAGGAGCGCGGCGTCATTCAACCAAAGCTCACGAGACTAGCACTTATAGGAGTGTATTTTGAATAGATTTCCAGTTAATACGGATATTTTAAAACCAAAATGATGAGGCTCACTATGTTCATTCATATATACAGTCTATAGATGGGATGAGCCACAATTTTAACCTAAGGAGACACGAGATTGGGTCTATTAGAACTTATTTTACATGCATATATATACAATACATTCATAATTTCTAATATGTAAATAATGCAATTTAGTTCCCAAAGTTTACTGCATAATTTGTATTTACTACATTTTACATTTTTGTTTTCATTCTGGCAGTGCTTTTTGGAACTACGGCTACCCAAAAGACGCAACTCACCCTTTTTTGGTCCAATCCAATGGAGGAAAAAATGTTCACGATGTTATTTCATCACTTCTTTTGGCATTGAAGTCCATTTTACTTTTTTTGCGTTTTTTTACTCCAAGTGATACATGACATATGCAGAAGTAAACCCATAACTTTCAACTAGCAACCATGATGTTACCAAGGGCCAGTACATGTCTAAATTGGACAAAGGTATGATTAGACCAACAAAAGTAAAGTAAGAAATGCATTTTTAATCTGTTAAAAATGTGTTGTGAGTATATAAATTGTCCCTGTATGGAATATTTTTGGTGTTTCAAGTTTAGAACTCACCTCTTATTCCTACATTTTTCCACAAATTGCAACTGAACTGATGTAAAATTACAAATATTTAGTTCAGGTTCTATCCCACCAAACAAAGTAATAAGCAGAAAAACCTGAAAGTCGGTCATATACTCACTTTAAGCACATTTGTAGACAATTACAGGCAATTTTAATCCTAAAAAGTACCTTTGAATACAGGCAGCATGAATGGACCCGCGTCCCCATAGATCTGATTTGTAGCTTGGCCTGATAGCTCCACTTTGCCTGAATCTATGGAGATAAATACGTTTAATTCCAGGCAAAGAAGCAATCAATGAAAAAATACGTAATTTTTCCATAGTCTCTCACTTCACTTCAGACCAGAAGATGATGTCTGGAAAACAATCGGATCAAGTTCAGTGTTTCACATTTATATACTGTATGGTAATAATAACATTTAATAAAAGTCAGCATCCTAACTGCCACTAAACAAAAACGCCCATCTCCTCTGCATATTTATAACAGATTAGAGCGTATATATATCAGGGCCGCTCATGCATATGGTTATGAAGGAACCAAGCATGGAATGGAAATGTGCCATTTGAAGGAGGCGGCGGAGGTTGCCAAACGCGGCCAAGTGGTTTTATCTGGTGCGGGTTTGATTTGCTGCAGAGGAGGAGTCTAAACAGGAGGATATGAGCTTTGGGAGAGCCACATGCCCCCATTAGAACTCATCATGGGAAATCACCAACTCTTAAACTGAAAAGCAATGATGAGTTGGAATGAGTCTGATGCACAAAACATAAGTGTTGTCTAATCATTTTTCTTCATAGTGTCAAAGTGATTTAGTCAAGATTCTATCCAAAACTCTGAAGACCGAACTTTGGATCTTATTGTGAAAAATCATTACTTGTAGTTCAAATTTGAATAAAAATCTCTGTGACTCTCAACGTTTTCTCATTTTATCGTACTTGGATGGGAGACCAGGTTCCATAGTGGGGCAGCCGGGGCTCTATAAATCCATATTGTCGCTGTGCTCTTAAGCAAGACACTTCAGGAGCTTTACCTATTATGAACCAGTTTTTAAAAATTGTTTAATGCCAACGTGAAAACAAGCACAAAAGTGTAAAATGGTTTCCAAATGGGGGCAAGAGCTGCATTTTTTTATTAATATCATTGTGTTTTGATATGAGATCTCTAAAAGTTCAATTCACAAATGTTTTACCTGATTATTTTTATTAGTAACTACTCCCATCAACTTGTATTACAAAAAAAAGGATTTTAACACTATTTATTTAAGCTGCCCCTATGTGTATTAACTTCTAATCTAAAGTTATAATGTTTCGTCATCACAAAGAACTAGAGTTGCGTTTTGTTTTATTCACACGTTTAACACAATAGCTAAAATATAATATAATTTCAGAATTGCCAATCTCTGCTGAACTAAAAGTAAAAAGTAACTTGAAAACGACCATTTCATGACATCACAAGGAAGAATATTTTGAGTTCTGAAGATGGAGATGCAGAATTACTCAAAAATGTGTGAATGAAACAAAACATAAGTGCAGATATGTTCTTGAGGGGGTAACAATCTAACATTCTAACATGGCAACCGCTCACAAGAGACAATTTTGCATAATATAAAGAAAGAAAAATAAATCTTACATAAGTATTATTATAGATATATAGAATGTTGTCCTGCAGTATGAAACCCACTGATATAACTAGTACTTATGACATGTTCAGAGGTTCTAAAACTGTTCATGGGCCACAGATTGAGAAGCTCCATTCATTATTTGACCATAAGCATCTTCATTGTGAGAATACCCTGATTAAAAGGGTCACATGCCTGAGAAAGAGTTCCGTCTCCTCCGCCTTCGCCTTTAAGAACCAGTCAAGTTTTAAACACTCAAAGACCTCGGCAAATCCCCATCAGACAGCGCCGCCTTTAATCCCGCTAATTTTCAGCGCTATTGTTTAAAAGCTTTAAAGTTTATATCGCTTAATCCCCTTCGCATCTCCACGGACAGCGAGCGGACAGCGGCGTATAATCTAGTCGAGAAATCCCGCTAGGTTTTTGCTGTGAAGTCTTGTTTGATGTTCCTACCTGCTACGGAACATGACTGCAACCTTAACCCGACTGTCACCGTCTCCCTGTCCCCTTTTATCACCCCCAATGTTCCCTCTTCACCTTTTTCATCAGTAAATCCGCCATCACAGCCGTCGCCTCTGTGTTTTGGAGAGAAGAGAGGGAGGGGTGGGCACTTGAAGTTTGTTGTGCAGGGATATTGAGGTGGAGTTGAACCCTGACCGACGTAGTGATTCTTTTGCTCATGGTGTGACTTGGGATCATATTATGTTTTCCAGTGCTATAACTCGAGAATGAGAGAAATCACATGTTGGAAATCTCAATAAATGGATTGCAAATAAAAAAATAATTCTGACAACTGGACAAAAGTTTCAGAGTGATGACATTTTGAACTTTTCCTATTTTGAACACAGGTTACATTTGTATCTACAGATTATGCCTAGAAACCATAATGTTAACAAGGGTCGACACTTTTCTGTGCTGATGGCATAAGTAGAGGTATTCTGTTTTAAAACTCACAGCTTATTCCTGTATTTTGTATTTTTCTTTCAACTTTTTTTTTTCACAAACTACATTATTATAATATTTACCACAGGCACTATTCCACTAAGCCAAGTAATAATTAGAAAACACCACTTTGGTATATTAGCATTCACTGTGCAAGACACTCCATATTCTTAGTATAATATGGGCCTTTAACATCTTTAACAATTATATATATAGAGTCTATTTTCTGATCTATTTTATTTCTTCATCACAGACATAACTGGGGTCTTGTTTTGTTTCATTCACATATTTTTAACACACAAATCCTGCATATAAAGCTGAATTATTTCAATGTCATGTGGTAACGCAGGTGTTTTTAAACTCCATATACCTTCACCAGAATCATGTGATTGATGTCAGCCCTGGAATTGACTTTCTCTAACAAAAGGTAAAGGGGAACTGTTAAGGTGAAAACTATCATTACATCACAAGGTGGAACAGAGAATTTTGATCTTTGGGGATACACACAGACCAATGATCCAGGATTACTCAAACAAATGTGCATGTACATGTGCAAACACAACAGCACACAACTCCAGGTATGTTCTTGATGAGGCAACAACATTATTATATAACAAGCTCACAAGAGTCAGTTTTGCACATCAGCTCACCTGTTATAGTTCCTACTAAGTCAGATCTTTCTGGTCAGATTGCATTAAAATAAAGATCAGATTAAAAGTTTAACTTGAGTTTCTAACAGACTAGGGCTTCACACTCCCAGAGAATGTTGATGGCATCAGCTGCAAGGTATCAGTATGCGAATGCCAAAGAGTAGCCTTATCTCACAAATAGCATTACAAACAATATACAACTATACAATGCAATAAATATATCCTATGTTAAAAGTCAAAACACATCATTGTATATTTGTACGATATAACCAGAAGCCATTTTGATCTTGTCCGCGAGTTTAAAGGGCTAAAATAAGCAGCACTGTGATCACATGGGGTCAAAGACATGATAAGAATGAGCTGCTTCTGACAAGACAATGCCAAAACTGTGGCTGTCAAAAAGTCATGAAGAATCCAGCGGCTCGCTAGCACAAGTCCATTTATCCCCAAAAGTGGACAGCTGTGGTAGAGTAGCCTTGACAGCTCTGGGATCTCCCCCCTGTCATCTCTCCATGTCCCAGGCAGCCCCCAGTCCGACAATTATTCACCACTGCTTGTCAATTGTGGCTCGATGTAGCACAGTGGAGTAAAAGAAAAATGTATTTTCATTTTAAAAAAAAGAAATGGTACTGGTAGATTATTTTGTTTTTAGTTTTACCTGGAATATTCCACAGTGTAGCATTAAATGTACAATGGTATTAATGGAATAAATGCAAGATAGATCAGCTGAATGTCTGCATTCCAGGCAAAGTAACAACGTGGAGATGAGTAATTAGCAAATCCTCACTCAAAAAGATGCACAGTGCACTTTTAAAACAGCCCTATTTCAGTCATATTTTTTCTCCACAAATCATATGCTTGGATCTTGCTTTAGTCTAGTTAAGCCTTTAGTTTGACAGTAAATGTAGTCATCTAATTTTAATATAACTATGTTTCCTCTGTATTGTTAAGTATTGTTATTTTACAGATACGATAACACTGAACATACTTGTCAGTATATACATATTTTTTAAATCCTTTTTTGCACAATACGTCTCAGCATGTACAGAGTACAGATCGGGGGGCGGGGATGTATAGATGTATAGGGGGTAAGTGAAAACAGGGATTTTTAGAGCAATGGTGCCACAAATGTAACGGTAAACATTACTCAAAGATGCTTGAGTTCCCGTAAATTAAACTTTGAGTCAATGCTTAGGGGAAACTATTCTAACTTGATAAAAGCTCTTAAAGATGGATACCATGTCTCCTTTATGATATTCCATAAAACGAGATCATTTCACAATCACACATTAGAGCGTATGTAAAACATACACAATTACAACATAGGCCAACACGCTTGCATAGACAGTCATACGTTTAGTGATTAACATCGGCTTTGCCAATTCCAAACATGTGATTTCGATTCTATTGCGATATACACCACTAATACGACTACACTGGAACTGTCAATCGTGTCATGGACGATCAATGCACCGACAAGCCCTGGTCATTAACATGAGTGTCTCCCTATCAAATAAATCAAAGGGTCATGCACCAAAAAAAAGAGCTAATATTTCCTCAAAAGCCCGGCTCCGAGGCGTCATGGAGCGATGCAAATTGCCTCCCCGGAGACCTGAGGGGCCTGGAGGAGGACGCGCTGGGAGCCAACAGGGAGCTAATGAGTCTAATGGTAAATGTATACAAGAGCAGAGAAGCGCCCCAGTCCTGCACACTGCAAAAGCAACACAACAATACTACTTTATAACATATGGGACAGGTGTTACTGCTAGAGCCCACATGGATAGTTTTGTTTTTATTATTATTATTATTTTATTATCAGTTCTGTTCTGTTCAGTATCTGTTCTTACCCCAGTACCAACATACTGTACTGTATGAGCAGCTCTTAAGGTCAAAATAAGTCAGATGTACTGTGTGCATCTAGTTTTCTTGCCCAATCCAACCAGGAAGGGCACACTTACTTAGCACACAAATTGTTACCTTAACTGCTCTGGTCTCTGAAAGTTGTGAAACGTGCTTACAGACCAATCGCAGTGAAAAATGTGGATGCAGGTAAGCAAAAAATAACTTGTTGTACAGTTGTAGGGAGTATTGTCTGTCCCTCTATAGTCCGGAGCGGGGGGTGAGTTGCTGTACAGTTGTAGGGACTATTATCTGTCCCTCTATAGTCCGGAGCGGGGGGTGAGTTGCTGTACAGTTGTAGGGAGTATTATCTGTCCCTCTATAGTCCGGAGCGGGGGGTGAGTTGTTGTACAGTTGTAGGGAGTATTATCTGTCCCTCTATAGCCAGGAGCAGGGGGTGAGTTATTATGGACCTCTGCAAACTGTTTAAAATGTACTAGTTCTGTTTTTCATGCTTTTAAAACAGTAAATTATAAGTGGAGAGACTTTAAGTAAAAATATGTAACTTAAAATTGTTCATTTATCTGGACTGGAGGCGTTACTAGCTGTTTTACTCATTTCTCTTGTTAATTTGAGTAGAACTAGCCTGGTTTCTGGTTTTTACAGTGTACCAATTAATTCAATGTTATCAATGTAGGTGTATGTTGGGGGCGGCCGGTGTCTAGCCCTTTGGCCCGCTCCCTCCTCTGCGTTTGTATTATTCAGCATTGGGCCGGGCCGCGGTCATTAGCCCGGTGGGAGGCTGGGCTGAAGCCTGGGGAGTTAAGGAGATTTTAAAAAGCACTCACTCGCTCACATCAAAACAAATGGTGGCGGAATCAAAGAGGGGCTCAAAACCATGTCCTCTCTCGCCGCGGCTGCCCCGGGAACCACCATTGTTCACGGGGAAAGCTGCTTATTCAGGCTGCCGCAAGAAAGAAAAACATTAGCGAATCATAACAAAACAATTAGAATGGAATTAAAGACTATGGAGCTAATACGTTAACAATTTTTTCCGTGTATTTGAGCAAAATTTGGATACCGACATATTGTAAAAGCTCAAAATAAGGGTCTAGAGTTATAATGCATTTTATTGTCTGATAACAAGGAAGTGTACAGGTTAGCATGCTAGTTGTTTTTAGCTATACAGTTATGGACGACGCTTCACTGTTGCCTCTAAAAGTTGTAAAACCTACAGATATAGTTTGTCCATAAGTAAAGTCATACTCCTAATATGGAAATCGGCCCCAAATTCGCTTTTATAGCTGCTAGCCTGGTGAGCTTCATTTGACTGGAGCTGAACGCTATGGATAATGTCAATACAGTCTAGTGTTTATCTTAACTTTATTTTTACAGTGCACAATCACACTTTTCTGGTGGAGCCTAAGGAAAAGTTGTGTTGTATGGCATTAAATTCATTCTTGGCCTGGTCCCATCACCTACTTGTTTCCATGGAGATAGATACGTTTAATGGCACAGTGTGGAGCATTCCGGGTAAAGACACAAGCCACCAGAAAAGTTACCAGAAAAGTTACATAGTGCACCTTTCATAAAAAAAAAAAAAACAATAGTTCAATTAATTAAAACTTTCCACTCTGGAGCCCTATTAAATCCCTACTTTCAACTCTTTAGCTTTACTGTTATTCCTTCATTTATCCTCCTCTTTGCACCAAAAACCTGCAAAAAAAATTAAACTAACTCAGATCAGAGCTCCCAAATACACACACACACACACACACACTTCCTTCACATGTGAAAAACACTTTCCCAAAAAGTTGTGTGTGTGTGTGTGTGTGTGTGTGCGTTTTTTTTCTTCAAACAAGTGCAAAATCTGCTAATGGGGCTAAGACGCCTTCACCTGTTCCCCGAAAAACAAAGTGTTTCAAAGTCGTTAAATCAGGTGTCAGTTCTTCCTCTTCTCTACTGTCAAACAAAAGCCCCGTTTATCTCCATGTTGACATTATCGCATCTGTCGCACAAAAATGATTATTAACTTCATAAATAGACAGATGTAACTCAACCAACCTCTGACTAGGCTTGTGTTGTACGGGTTTTTCAAGCTTTTGACAAGCGTTAAAATATTCCCATTTTGCCACGTATTTGAGCAAAAGTCGTATCGCCCCGGCATGGATACTCTCTAAATAGGTCAGAATTAGTTAGCGACATTGCCCGATAACCAGAAAGTGCAAGTTAGCATGCTAGTT
>KN503281.1:0-23928 GCA_000787155.1 Scartelaos histophorus | reverse complement strand
GGTGCGACCGTCCGCCCTTAACTCAGGATTTTTAAACTTCTTTAAAATGACTCTAAATCTAATCACATTTATTTTATTTCTTTTTTGTCAGATTTTCTGAAGTGTTTTTAGTCCCACATGAAATTTCAGTTTTCTTGAATAGATATTTCCCCCATAATATTCAAACATATATTGTCCGAGCGTGTCCATTTTTCAAATCTCATGTTTTCATGTTTTCAAATCTCAATCATGTTCATATGACTCAGAAGATTAACACCCCAACCATGTTTTAAAAAATAAAACAATTTTAAAGTTATTCTCGGTCACACCACATGACATTTTTAAGGCTGTAGCTAATTCATGTACATAAAAAAACCCAGTAAAAATGCTTAATATAAATGTCAAACATACATTTATGCACCTGAAATAAATATTTGAAAAGGTTCAATAGAAACTACATTTTAAAATTTCCCTGTTGAAAATCCTTATACATCATTGATCCATACATGTACTATATTGAAAATAGTTACTCATTTGAGCTGGATGGATTCAAATGGCATAAAACATTTCTGTAAATCAATTATATTTAATACAGATTTGGGGCAAGCTGCTAAATTGAACATACAGTTTCAGTGCAGTTCTGTTATGTTACAGTGAGTTCTTGGGTCTAGTCATTAATAGAAATGATCAGGTTCAACATTTGTAAATTTACCTTTTAGATATTTAATGTACAATGTAATCAACCAGAAAAATCTCACTCTCGACATCATTCGTCGTAAGACATCGTGACATATTGCAGTCTGAAACCCACCAATAAGACGGCACGGGGAAATAAAATACTGTTATTATTTTGTGCTGAAAATGTCATTTGATTGTTGTGTTTTTATTATTATAATCTCCAAATGGGAATGAGTGCACAGCCGTTTCCCTGGTATTAAAATAGTGTTTCAATTCTGCTATTGTGAGAGGGAAAGACGTCGAAGTAAAATGTTTTATTCATAAAAAAATTGCTTTGTAATAACCAGACTAGCTCAGGCCTTCTTTGGCATATGCATACAATATTAAACTATTAACTTTTTGCAGTAGGCGTTGGGTACATGGACTTTCAGGCTGGAGAATAAGTGCACACGACTTTAAATGTGCAAGAAAATGAGCCAAACAATTCACATTCGAAGAAGCTAACCTCGTATTTAATTCAGTCTTTCCATTAATTAAAACATTACACAATATTGGAGTCTTTTGATGCGAGATTAAACTGGAGAAAGTGAAAGTGCATAATTATAGTGTAGCGAAAGTTATTAAGTGTTAAAACGAGATTATAACTGGAAGATAATTAAAATTTCAAATGACATTATTTTTTATGAACTATACAAACTGATTTAAACCATTTATTTGCACGACTCACATGTGTTATTAAATACTGTGTTAAGGACTGAACTATAAAGCTTTTCTTTGTTAAATATAAGAGATCCATGGGTCCCTGATAGGCTTGGATATTTCTTTCTTTTCTTTGTAAATCAGAAGAGGCAAAGATAACAAGATCTTACATGTTCTCCCCCAAGGACTTCATTAAAAATCCTTTTCAATTTAATGAAACTCATATTTTTCAGATGGCGTCAGCTCCATTGTACCTGTAGTTTGACGGCGATGACGACCGACGTGAGGTCTTTGTCCAGCTCCTTCAGCATGATCAGCTTCTTCAGGGTCAGGTTGAAAAGTCTGCAACACAAAAAACAGGCAATTCAATTATAGATGGATTTTTATGTAGCAAATCTGAAAGGTTGTAATTATATCAGAGGCAGAAGCTGTAACTGAACCTTCTAGAAGTGATCAAGTTATAACAACTACTAAGGACATGTAGAAAACGGAGGCATCCATGTTCTCAGCACTAAAAGGTGCAATGTGGAACTTTTGCCTTAAATGTTCCATAGTATTTCAGATGTACAGTACAGTATTGTCATGGAAACAAGCACCAGGCTAAGCTAAAGGGAAACAGTAACAATCCCACGAGAAAAATTACATAACGCAACTTAAATAAATGCTAATTAATTAAATATTAAGTTAATTTTAAGACAGTCAGTGGCTAAACTTTCTCCAATATAACTGAACTTAAGTGATGATGTTGTTTTATTAGAATTTCAAACTTGATTTTGGTAAATGGTCACATTTTTATATCACACTGTTCCCCCTTCAGGGCATCAAAGCACTTTCTGACGAGGAACCATTCACCCATTCACACACCAGTGTACGCACACAGTGGGGGTGAGGCGGGTTAAGTGTCTTGCCCAAGGACACAACAAGAGCAATCAACTGTGGCAGCTGGAATCACACCTGCCAACCAGTGGGTCTGTGGATCTGACCACTTAAAAAATGATGTTTTGTTTGTTTTTTTATATCTGTCGAGAGCGGGATTCAAACCGGCAACCTTTGGATCAGAGGACAAAACACTTGACTAAACTACTGCCCAGTTCTTGTTACTCAATGCAGATTCTGAGACAATAATAATATAAAACCTCTTTATTTAGACAGTGAAACTACCGTATTTTTCGGACTATAAAGTGCATCGGATTATAAGGCGCAATAAGAGAAACAAAACGCGTGTCGGATAAATGGAATTCAGGTCATTTACAATAACTCTCAGTTGTAGCTAACACAAAAATACAAGTTTAACAGTTGGTGATTTGGGCATCAAACATGCCCGGATCCCTCTCAACATTGTTCAGTTTTAACACTAAAATACAAAACCTGAAATCTGCATGGAGCATGTCTCTTAACAGGTGCATTTTGGGTCCTTGTACAGCACACGGCAGAACTACCGGTATGTTGCACAGTCGCCCTATATGTGGCCAACATATTACTCCTCCTGACTCGCCCACTAATACGTTATTAGACTAATGTGGACAACATCAAATCGGTTGGAGGTTAAACACAACCAAAGGTCATACATAAGGCCACTGGATTATAAGGCCACTGTGGATTTTTGAGTAAATTTAATGATTTTCATGCGCCTTATAGTCCGAAAAATACGGTAGTTGAGTTGAGTATCTAGTTCTGATCCCCATTTTTTCAAATTAGGATCTGATTTTCAAAGCTTTTCACAATCCTGTTGCATTATGTTAAGTTATTTGATTTTAGCTGTGACGGCTCAAAAATCAGACAGACTGGAGGTAGTGAAATTAAATCAATAAAACCTTCCTGAAGAAAATGGGCCGCACCCAAAACGGGCAGTGAGCATGTGGAGGTCATCGGCTCAATAATGCATCTGTCGGTCTCCCAAAGTAACTACACAACGATAAAGCAGAGTGGACGACACAACAGGGAGCGGGGCCAGACTGGAGCTGAGGCTTTTAAACTGCAGGTTACGACCCACAAGAGGAACATAATATATATGTGTTATAAGTGTCAGTCATTTCCCCCTCAGAGCGCTGTCACAACACAATCAGCCAAAGCTCTACTGGATTATTATATACATGATTATTTTATTGTTTTATCATGTGTTTGTCGTGTGGGGGCACAGACTTATGTAGACTTAGGGGTTAAAGTCTGGACAGAATCGTAGTGTGAATCCTAAGTACTGTTTTAATAAAGTCTAGAGTCTGGAAATATAAATGTGCCAGACGTTTGAATTTGAATATTTCATGATGAATGAAATAACTTGGATAAAAAATAAATGAAATGGAAATAACTGAAAATAAAGCATTAACATGTGATAGATGGGTTTGATTTTAAATTACTTTTCAGCATCTCTAATTCAGACTGTCAAAATTAAAAAATTTAAAAAAAAATGACAAAAGTTGAGAAATTCAGACTGAAAAAAATACAAGTTGAGAAATTCTTAAAAAAAACCAAAAAAAAACAAAACTCAAGTTGCCAAATTCAGATTAAAAAAATTCAAGCTGAGGAAATCAGATCGGAAAAAATTCAAGTTGAGAAATTCAGATTGAAAAAAATTCAAGTTGAGAAATTCAGAAAAAAAACCTCAAGTTGCCAAATTCTGATTAAAAAAATTCAAGCTGAGAAATTCAGATTGAAAAAAATTCAAGTTGAGAAATTCAGGGGAAAAAATTGCCAAATTCAGATAAAAAAAAAAAATTCAACTTGAGAAATTCAAGTTGGGAAACATTCAGGTCAAAGTTCACCCCACATTCAGTTACCATGGGAACTATGGCTGTTTAAAAAAAAAACTACAAAAACTGGCTGTGGCCTCTATGAGCATGGCGCCCCCTGGTGTTAGCAAGTTCCCATGGTCTCAGAATGTGCGATGAACTTTGATCTGAATATTTTCGATCTGAATTTCTCAACTTGAATTTCTCACCTTGATTTATTTTAATCTGAATTTGGCAACTTGAATTTTGACAATCTGAATTAAAGATGCTGAAAAGCAATGTAAAAATCATACCCACCATCACATGTTAATGCTTTTTTTTTCAATTATTTCCAAGTTATTTCACTCATCATAAAATATTCTAATTAAAAACTCCTGGCACATTTATCCCTCCATACTAGAGACAGATCACAAGATATAAACCTGTGTATGTATATAAACCTGTTATTTTTAGTGATGTTAGTGACGTTAGTAATTAAATATTGCACTAGATTGTAAAGCTTTTCCTTGCTAATCAGAACAAGCAATAATAACACGCTCTTACATGTTTTCCCCTCAGGACCGGGAGAGGGCAAGATTACATGCACACATGACATATAAAACCACTTCAGGCGTGTTTTTGATGAAGGAACTGCATTAGAACACAGCAGGAGGCTTCAAAAAGTCGATTTTCCATAATTAAAAAAAGTGGTTAAGTCCTGGTCTAGGCCAATGCATGTTTTTCAATGTATTTTGTGGATAAATGCAAAGATGGATGTAAATTTAATACTAGACTGTGGAATATTCCTCGACAAACCCATGAAGAGAAAGTGTGAGCGCGTGAATTTTGCAACCTGTCAGCAGCAACGGCATTGAGGAAGTGCAGTGGAGTCAGTGCCTCATCGGTTTTGACTCGCGGTTGAGACATTATCAATAAAGTCGTGTGTTTTGAATCAATCATGTGACGCTAGGAGTAAACAGGACAAAGGGAAAACAGAGCAGAGATGAGAGACGATGTGTGTTTTAAGCAGCTACAAGACAATTTATGGCTCGGTTTGTGCAGTATAAACACGGCGAGGCTTGTCAAAATGTCAGATTTTTCACGTTTTGTGAAACAGCAGCTTCTCCGGTTACAATTCTCATCCCTCGTTCCAACTCTTTACAAGACGGATAAAGCCAGCTGCCTCCACTCCTACCGAAATAGAGTGATACGGTAGATGTAAAAAGCTTCATCAAATTCACCAAACTCCTCATTCCCCATTATACATCTGATATCATCATGAGGCCCGGGCAGCAGCTGGAGCGAGAGTCTGAAATATCTGGAACGCTAAAGTTAAGATCACATTTTACATTAATATAGCCTAAGGATAGAGGCTCTGATGTAATATTCTCTCTTTTATTTCTTAAGTTGGACCGATCTCTATTTACTTATGTCTGTGCTTTTGTGTGAGACTGACTGAGTAATAATCATATACAAAATAAAAAATAAATGAATAAAAAAAACTGCTTTTGCCTCGAATGTTTCACAGTATAAAGTTAAAGTATAAAGATGTTCATATATTCACAATGTCAGGTGCATAAATCTGTTTGACATTTATTTTCAGCATTTTTTGTGTTTTTTATGTACATGAATTGGCTACGACCTTAGAAATGTCATGTGGTGCGACCGAGAATAAACTTAAAATTGTTTTATTTTTGAAAACATGGTTGGAGTGTTAATCTAAGTTCTGAGCCATGATATTGAGATTTGGAGATTTGAAGACATAAAAACATGATATTTGGAAAAAATGGACACGCTTGGACAATATTTGTTTGAATATTATGGAGGAAATATAAATTCAAGAAAGCTGAAATTTCATGTTGGACTTCAAAAACACTTCAGAAAATATGCCAAAAAAGAAAGAAAATAAATCAGATTAGATTTAGAGTGATTTTAGAGAAGTTTAAAAATCATCAGTTCAGGGCGGACGGTCGCACCTATGGAAGATAATTTGTTTCATCAGATCACTTTGTATTTTTGTAACTGGAAAAACACGTTTGAATTATTTTTATACTAAATTTTAATTACTGAAATTGTACGTGTTCATTTTCAAAGTGTTTCAAATTAAAAATGAAAATTTCACCTTCAGCAGAGATATTTTTGAGTCCTCAAATTCAGCGGTCAAAATTCAAAATTCGCAGTAAAAAAAATTGCAGGAATGATCCAAGATGCCAAGGCCGAAGCAATCGATCCAAAGTGATTCGATCTAATTTAGAAACAAACAGGAAATGGTGCAGTGAAGCGATCTGATTGGTCAGAATTAGCCTCATCCAAACCTCAAACCCCGCCCACAGATAAGAACAGCCAATAGGAAACAGCCTCTGTCCTCCTCACTCACTCTGGATCGATTGCTTCTGCCTTGACATCTTGGCTCTTTGCTGCAAAATTTTTGCGAATTTTACACTTTGAATTTTAACTGTTGAATTTCAGGGCTTGGAAATATGCACTGAATATTTAAAATATGACATTTTTATTTTGAATTTGAAACATACTGAAAAAGTGCACTTAAAATTTCAGCAACTAAAATTCTGAATAATTAAATAAAATAAAATAATTCAAACATCTTTTTCAGATTTAAAAAATTCAAAGTGAGAAATTCAGTGGTATTTAAAATTCAAAATCTGATGGAACAAATTATCTTCCATACACACCACATGAACATTTTAACACTTTAAATACAAAAAACATGCAGAATAACTCATGATTTGTGAAAAAATGATTTGGTTCCATGGAGGCCAGAGGTTCTACAGGTATGTGGGGAATTATTATGAAATTTTAACCTTTTTAACTGAGGAAATTGTAATTGTCATTGACCATTATTTAATTTATTTATGAGATAAGGTGGTTGTATATTGTAGAACTACTTCGTGCCAGGTTGTAGCACTAGAACTCATTTCCATCTGTATTCCCCGGCGCATGTTTTTCGGTTTTAGGTTTAAAAAGTAACTTCTTTGACTGTGTATTCCTCTGTATTGGTTCTCTGCCCGCTGATCAAAGTGGAGTCCACCAGTGTTTTTTTTGAAGTTTGGGTTTTGCATCCGCGGTCACGGACTTGTCCTCTTCACCACCGGGACGGGAGCTCGGGGGCTGCAGATGAAAGCGAGTCTGGGTCGATTGGACTGGACTGGCTGCCGAGCTGCGCCTTTAATCTCCAGGTACAAAAAGCGTTTGTTATGTTTGAGTTTTACTGCCGGTGCTCACGTGGATGACCTTAGTTTGACAAGAACTAACTGAAAAATAAATTAGGAACGACCATTTGACCTGATTTGGTGGCGTCATCTGCTCTTCTCCATAGAGTTTAATGCCAGAATGTGAAAATGCACCAGGGGAAGCAGAAACATCTCCACGAAGACAAGAAATTAGCAGATTATCGATGAGAAAAGTTCCATACCACACTTAAGAGCAGAAGTGAGATCAATACTAACGTCTTTCATCCACTCGAATCAATTATATCCCCTTAAATATTACTTTTACACAAACCACACGAGAAGAGAGAGTTGTGTTGGCCCAACGAGAACGCCGAGCAGAAGTGTGTGTCTCCTGTGACATATTGATTGACAGCTCATGCTCATCAATAATAAAGAAGCCCCGAGAGGTCATGGGTGCGTCATATGTCAAAGCTTTTACGCCGCCATGTTTCATTTTCAGCCTTGGCTCCAAAACCAAACGGACCCCGGCTGGATGATTTCAAGCAAACTCTGCTCTTCTTTGTCGTGATCTGGAAGCAAGTGGCCTAGTTTTAGAAAAAAAAACAAAAAAACGTCTGTTCAAAGTGCATATTGTGAACAACTCCAGGAGCAAAACATTTCAGATAAAACTGAAATATGAAATGATAAGCTGGTTCTGAAGGATGTATTTCAGAGCAATTTCCTCAGTTAAAAAGGTTAAAATGTCATAATAATTCCCCACATACCTGTAGAACCTCTGACCTCCATGGAACCAAATCATTTTTTCAGAAATCATGAGTTATTCTGCAGGTTTTTTGTACTTAAAGTGTTAAAATGTCATGTGGTGCGACCGTCCGCCCTTAGCTGCTGATTTTTAAACTTCTTTAAAATGACTAAATCTAATCAAATGTATTTTCTTTCTGTGTTTTTAGTGTTTTTAGTCCCACATGAAATTTCTGCTTTCTTGAAGAGATATTTCTTCCTTAATATTCAAACAAATATTGTCTGAGCGTGTCCACTTTTTTTCATATTTCATGTTTTCATGTTTTCAAATATCAATATCCTTCATATGACTCAGAATTTTTTACATCCCAACAAATGTTTTAGAAAATAAAACGGTTTTAAAGTTATTCTCGGTCGCACCACATGACATTTACGATCGTAGCCAATTAATGTACATAAAAAAATCTGTAAAAATGTTTAATATAAATGTCAAACATACATTTAAGCACCTGACATGGTAAATACTTGGAAAAAGTTCAATAGAAACTAAATCTTAGCCTTATACGTCATTGACCAATCTACAGCCAGATTTTCTATAAAGACTAAATAAATGAGCCCTTTGTGATGTTATAACTCCAGCAATTGAAGTGTTTAGTTTTGACTGTGATATATGGTATAAAACGGCACTAGGCAGTCGCTCCATCACCAGATATCTGACATAAATCTAAATTAAAAAGCCCTTTTCCATAGCTAAGCACTATTTCCTTAACGTGACACACACCAGAGTCGCCTCCATTTCACATTTTCACATTTGCCTTGTGAACACGGTTAAATCCTGCGCTAAGAACGTCCTTATCTCATATTCACAGACCAAAGTCCGTTTACATGTGAATGCATGAATGTGTGAGAGTGTGAATGTGTGAATGTGTGTGTGTCTTTAAGAGGAGCCTATGGTTGCCCTTGACAACAGTCTATCAGGGAAATGACCTTGTATACGTGACACGAATCATGCAGGGACAGGCTCAAAAACAGAGCCATTCACAACGGGAGTAAATCTGTGATATTCTCTTCCTCCCAAGACGACCTCTGGTATTTACTGATTTTACGCTCGGTTATTTTTGCTCCTTTAGTTTCTTCCATGTCATATTCTGCTCTACAATTTTACTACAATTATTTACTTTTGAGATATTATAAAAGATGAAAATCTGAAAATAACATAAGACCAGACAAACACATAGAAAAGGTTTTTTAAAAAATCATCCTTAAAAAAATAAAACAACAAAAAAAAAATCTGGGGCTTCATTAATTCCGATCTTTTTTTTTACTACAATTTTTTTTTTTTACTACAATTTTACTGCAATTATTTATTTTTGCCATATTATAATCAGCCAGACAAAAAAAATCTGAAAATAACATAAGACCAGATAAACGCATAGAAAAGTTTTTTAAAAAAAATCATCCTTAAAAAAAAAATAAATAAAAAAATCTGGGGCTTTTTTTTTACTAATTTTTTTTAACTACATTTATTTTTTTACTACAATTTTACTACAATTATTTACTTTTGCAATATTATAATCAGCAAGACATCTGAAAATAACATAAGACCAGATAAACGCATAGAAAAGGTTTTTTAAAAAAATCATCCTTAAAAAAATAAAATGACAAGAAAAAATCTGGGGCTTGATTAATTCCGATCTTTTTTTTTTTTTTTAATAGCTTACAAAATTTCAATACCCTCTTTATTAAAAAATGTCAAATATCTCCCTCCAAGGTCTGAACTCTGCTCTAAATCACATGTTTTTACTGACAAAACATTAAAAGAACAAAAAATGAATAAACAAGTGAATTTATACTGAGCATTTCATTCATTTTTAGTCTCAAAGTTCCTAAGTGTGACCTGAGGAAAACAAATGAATTGACACAAGAGCATTTTTATGACCGTCAGTGCGTCAGAAGCGTCTAATGAAATAAACGGCTCTATTTATAGGACGTGGTGAATATTTAAACATGGGACGTTACATAAAGTGTTGGGTTTTTACGAGGAAATCTGAGCCCCTCCTTCATTTATGTAACTCAGGTCTTTTCATTCACAAACCTCCTTCTTCTGTCTTTATCCTTCTTCTTTCTCTCCTCTACCTCCTCCCTCTCTGTCCTCTTTCTCGCTCTCAATCTCGCTTCTTACTCTCTCTCCCCCTGTCTCTTTCTCTGTTCTCTTTCTCTCACCCTCTTTTACGTATCTTGCTCTCTCTCTCTCACCCTCCCCCTTTCTCATTTCTTGCTCTCTCTCCTCCTTTCTTGCTTTATCTTTTTCTCACTTCTTACCCTCTCTCCCTCTTTCTCGCCCTTTTTTTCTTCTTGCTCTCTCTCCCTCTTTCTTTCTGCTCTCTCTCTCTCCCTTCTTGCTCTCTCTCCCTCTTTCTTTCTGCTCTCTCTCTCCCTCTTCTTGCTCTCTCTCCCTCTTTCTTCTTGCTCTCTCCCTCTTTCTTCTCTCTCTCTCCCTCTTTCTTCTCGCTCTCTCTCTCTTTCTTCTTGCTCTCTCTCTTTCTTCTTGCTCTCTCTCTTTCTTCTTGCTCTCTCTCTTTCTTCTTGCTCTCTCTCTTTCTTCTTGCTCTCTCTCTTTCTTCTTGCTCTCTCTCTTTCTTCTTGCTCTCTCTCTTTCTTCTTGCTCTCTCTCTTTCTTCTTGCTCTCTCTCTTTCTTCTTGCTCTCTCTCTTTCTTCTTGCTCTCTCTCTTTCTTCTTGCTCTCTCTCTTTCTTCTTGCTCTCTCTTTCCCTCTTTCTTCTTGCTCTCTCTCTCCCTTTCTTCTTGCTCTCTCTCTCCCTTTCTTCTTGCTCTCTCTCCCTCTCTCTTTCTTGCTCTCTCTCTTTCTTGCTCTCTCTCTTTCTTGCTCTCTCTCTTTCTTGCTCTCTCTCTCTCATTCTTGCTCTCTCTCTTCCTCTTTCTCACTTCTCTCTGCCTCTCTCTCTCTCTCTTTCTCAGACCTTCCCCTCTCTCTCTCCCTCACTTCTCAGACCCTCTCTTCCTCTTTCTCACTTCTCAGTCTCTCTCTCCCTCACTCTCTCTTCTTGCTCTCTCTCCCCTCACTTTGTCACTTCTCTCTCTCGGACCTTGCCCTCTCTCTCTTCCTCTTTCTTACTTTTTGCCCTCTCCTTTTCTTACTTTCTCCCATCTTGCCCAAGGCTCATCTCTCTCTTCTTCCCCCTTTAGTCCCTCTTCCTCCCTCCTCCCTCTCTCCTCCCTCTTCCTCCTCCTCCTCTTCTTCTCTCTCAGTGATCAATGGCTCTGGGTGAAGTGCACTGTCAGAACCTCCACAGTGCTGCTCTCTGGTCCCGTCCTCTGAACTCATTATCGGACCATTACTCTCATTAGTCTGGGCCAAACTTAAGGCACCGGCCAAAACCTCCAAGACACGGTTTAAATCCTAAAACTACAAACTTTGTCTCTCGAAGAAACACTTGTATTTTGGCTATTTTTAGACTTATGGATGTTTATACTCAAAATGGGACTAAACATCTAAACTCTGCCCACAAACACAATACAAAAAAAGGTGATAAACTTACCTGGACGACTAAAGAGGAGAAATAAGAAGTGTGCTGTTATTTTTTTTATAATTGCAAATGGGCGTAGATAAGTGGTAGGTGAAAACTGAACTTTTCTGAGCCCTCAAACCTACATCAACCAATCAAAAAACAACTTTGAGTGAGATAACGATGAGGGAAAATCACTAAAACACTAAAATTTCATAAAGAAGATGCAAAAGTGAGTCTCTTAATTTGTTTTCCACACCATAATTAGGTTGACATTTCACATTAATTAACTCTGTCCCTCGTGTGACGTTTGACTGGCACAACGAAGTCCCAATTTCCCATCATGCACTTCTCCCACAACCTTTTAAACACTGACAGACTTATGACCGAGCTTTAGAGGCCATCACCACTTTAAATAAGTGTGCATACTTCAAATGGTTTACGAAAACAAGGGCAAACTTCAGTTACAACTTTAGTTCGGTGTTGGCGTCCTTGGTGCCCTGAGCGATCGCTGCAGCAGGAAAGCAAACGGGAGCGTCGCGGCGGCTTTAGCAGAGCAGCTAAAGCTAAACTAAGCTATAAGTGGGTAAATAAAGAAGGATTTAAGTGGATTTAAGGAACAATATAGAAGCCAATTAGCACAATGTAAGGCTATCAGCTTAATATAAATACTTACAAAGAATTACAATCATATTCTAGGGATGCACCGATACTGATACTGGTATTGGTATCGGATATCGGCACCAATACTCATCTGGTTGGATGTAATAATGTGATTTACTGGCAGATTTTGCCCAAGAACGTCTCATAATATTTGAACATTTATTCATACAAAGCTGTTCAGTGGTTAGTTAAATGAGAAATAACAGTTATGGCTTTGTTTTCATCTTTGCAGTGTTCAATTCAATAAATGAAATGAATAAATGCAATAAAAGGAAGCTGAAATTACATTTAGAACTTACATTTTAAAATTAACATTATAATTACTGACTGTTTTGACTTCTCGCTTTGCCGTTTTGACTCAATTCCAATTCACGTTTCTGCTTTGGTTTAGGAAGTAAATATGTTTAATATTACATCATCCTTGGAAAACCCATGTAAGTCCGTGTTTTCATGTGTTGAGCCGCTGGGAGCTTGTTTAATTCCCTGCGTGAGGTCCTGTTTGATCTGATCTGGGCCACTTTTCCCATTAACCCAACACAAACACTGCATTTGTGTTGCTGCTTCATCGGACAAGTACATTATAGAGTGTATAAAGACCCAGACTGGATAGAGAAAACTGTATTTCTCGAGCTTTGGAATAAGCGCAGAGGCTTAAAATAGCTCAGTTTGAGACAGTCTATAAAGATGTCAACATCAGGGATGACTCAGATGTTCTTATGTTTAAAGACGACTAGAGATTATTTCAAGTGTGGCATTAAAACAATAAATATGGAAAGTTTGACTGAAGTTTCAAGACTTCATGAACTAGAATGTGGCTGAGCATGGCCAAGAATCTTACAAAGTCTTAATAATTATCTACAAATATAAAACAGTATAATTATGTTACAAAATTATATATAAACAAAAAATCTTTCAATAAAATGTTTTAGTTTCTTCATGTATTTCTCAGTCTCAGGGTCTTCCCAAAATCAAAACTTTTCAAATAATTATAAAATGTATTAGAATATAATTTTATGTACTGACTCTTTTCATTATTGGTAACACTGAAACCAAGTATTGAACTTTTTGGTACCACTTGGTCTGGACTGGTCCTAGTTTGATCCCAGTTTAGTTCTGATCTAGTCCAGGTTGAGTCCAGGTTCAGTCACAGTTCTGTGTGGAAATCTAAACATGAGAGCACAAGGTTGAGCTGATGCACTTCCCTCCAAAGTGCACAGTTACATCTCAGGACTCACCATGCACCAAAACTTATCAAAAGATTGATTTTTGAAAACACCGTTATTGTGCCATTGAGCAAGTCATTTCCCCCACATTGCCTTCTTCCACGCATGGCTGGTTGACAATGGCAGGGCATCAGGTGTAAAATGTATTTTTAAATATCCATGTGATGATTTTACATCTTAGTCTGAATAAACAGCTCGTGATTGTGCATAATTAAAGTTTGTAGAACGATGCTGCTCGTATTATTACACTGGGCCAATAATTAGGCTCTAGATTATTTGGAGGCAATTATGCTGTGTCAGTGCAGGTGGGAGGAGGTTGGTGTGTGTCATTCAACTTCCATGTAAAAATAAACTCTGTCTAAAGACAAAACACAAACCTGGTGTATGTGGGCAGCACCGTGACTCACAGTGGTTCACTGTTTGATTTATAGCCAGACTCCAGCCTCCTGCTGCTGCTGCTGCCGCCGCCGCCAACCAAACCTCATCTGCACCTGTGTCACCACCTTTTTCTCCTCCTTTCTCAATGATTTTAAGAGGCGCCTCTCTTTACCACTCCATACTTTACGTTCAGCTCCTTCAGGCATCCTGCTGGACCGGTATTTTACAGGAGACACATTATGTACAATCGGATTTTATGCTTACTCAAAGTTGTATTTTGAATGGTTTGTGCATGTTTGGCTAATCCTGTATTGTCCTACATATGAGGCTGGAGTGCTCACAAAATTCATTTTTTTACTTAACTCCCATAATTTTGTGGATCTTCTTTAGCATTGGCTTTATTATATTGTTAGCTTTGGTACTAGTAAAGTTTGTCTTTAGAACAGAAGACAGCAGGTCTTCCAGTCTAACACTAAACCACTATGTCACTATGTTGTCTGTGTTCCTGGGTTTGATGGGTGTCGGTCACAGGTCACAGGTCACAGAGCACAGGTCACAGGTCACAGAGCACAGAGCACAGAGCACAGAGCACAGGTCACAGGTCACAGGTCACAGGACAGGTCACAGGTCACAGGTCACAGGTGAGCTGAGCAAAGGTCGGGTGAGCCAAGGGGAGAGACAGGTTTCACATCTGCCATATTGGTTAAAAATAAATAAATAAAACATCTAAAACTTAGATTAGTGTTAAACCAGGTTTCCTTGATTTACTTGAATCATGTAATTAATGTTAAAAAAAAACAAAACATCATTGACCATTCTAGCCCTTCTTCTCAGTAATGGTTGTCAGGTTTCCATTCATGGAGTCTGTCAGTTTCTTGATCTGTTGATGATCAGTGTTTGGTGCAGCAGAGACCACAGCCTTCCAGAACCTGCTCTGAGGTGAACTGTTTCCCTTCACCATAAATCTCCTGGCATTATTTTTCCATCTTTTCATTCAGGCTTTACTGGCCACTCAGTGGCTGTCAACAATACTTGACTTATCTATTATTATTCAGTCATTAATTGAGAATTGTGTTTTTGTCTGTTATCAGTCCAGTCATTTTCTGCCTACGTGAACTGAAAACTGACGATTTCTAGCTCCAAGACAGAGACACCTGCACATCTGTTGTCTGTTCTTCTCCAAGCCCATTTAATTCTGAAGAGGATCTGGTCCAATCAGCACTCAGCTCTGACCTAAACCCCGCCTCTGCTTGATGCCGATTGGCCGGAGGGAGCGTGTGGGGAGAATGCAGAGGGGGATGAGTCACTGTGGACTGCGGGCAGGTACCACTGACCTCCAGCCACTGCAAGAGAAACATCCCTGAGCACAGACTGGACCTGGGCCATGGGCCAAAGGACATTTACATATCAGGGTTTTGCCCCTTTCCCTCTAAACAGCTGTTTTACATCTGCACTGATTTCTAATCATCCGCTTGGGTCTTTTTAAAAAAGATCTAGAGCCCATCCTCTGTCAGTAAACACATGTGGGTAGGACCAGAATTAAGATTTCAGAGATTTTAATTTGTTAAATGACACGATTCAAAGTCTGTTGTATTTGGACTCAATGAAAGATTCTCACCATGACAACAGGTGCAGATTTCTGATTTTGAATTGAAAAACTATGGTCTGGGTAAAGATAAACTATGTAACTTTTCCACAGTTTGGCATTAAATTTCTCAATCTTCATCAAGGCAGGTGTGGGAATCAACCAAGACAAGTTATTAGATCCACGGAGTCTGTCTCAGTAAAAAAACATGTTTTTCAAGGTATTTTCAAGCACAGTAATTATATCAGCATGGAGAGAAGCAGGCGTCACACTTCCCACTAAAAAAGTTACATAAGGCACCTTTAAATAAAAAATGAAAAATGTGACCAGCCAAAAATATGATTACGTCCTTTGCTTTTCAGCATCTGTCCAAATACAAACAGCCTTTCCAATAATAGCTGCCCTTGACACATAAGGTGAGTTTGAATAAATGGTATTAACAGCGTAACATTGGACTCCCTTTCATTTGCTAATCGCCAGGGGATACGGCCCAGAGCTTCTGCCCAGGTCCTCTTTTGTTATTTTGGTGAAACAAATCGTCTGTGGCAATTACAGAGTGAACCAGGAGCGATAATTACACAGGCCGGATGCAGAGCAGAGACGGTTTAAATAGACTGAGCTTTTGGAATTAATGATAGAACAAACATCTATGACCTTGGTCCTGCAGTGGATAATACCAACTTTTATAAATGATGGAGAGTTTAAGTGGAACACGGCACGAGAAATGAGATCAATGAGGATTTAAAAGGTTTTCTGCTGCAAGATCCGTTACCTACCTATTCTTGTTATAATGAAAATACTGCATATTTTTGATTTTTATTCTAAAGGAATAGACTCCATACTCAATACAGTTTCCACAATGATAATAAAAATCACTTCTTTAGACAATAGAATGTGATTTTCAGCAATAAACCACAGCACTTTACATTATCATATGGCCTATATTAGTCCTTTCTGATGCTATACTTGTATTTTATTGGCATAAAGGCCAACAAAAAGCTATAAAGTACATTAATTATAATAAAATTGTTCTGTTTAATTCAATTAAACATTCTATTCTATAAAGAGTCAAGGAAAACTTTGTTATTTCAATGTAAAATGTGCTACTCCAGAGCGCTAACAAAATCACTCCATTCTTGGCACTCTCCACCATGGTGACAAAACACATTAGCGAAACGGCTGCTAACATGCTGCAAGCTAAGGCCTCATTGTCTGTGCCAGTCCAATTTTACCCCTTTTTCTCTTATCTCAGTCCCAGTAACACAAGCTGTCCACCATCGCACACTCTCGCTCTCCCCTGGTCTTTTCATCCTCGCTCGTCCTTCTCCATTCAAGCACTGGGCCCTTCTCCATCTGTCCCATCTGATAGTGGCTCAATTTTACCTCCACCAAACACATCCTCCCTTCTCTATTCACAACAACAGCCGGGAAGAAAATGTCTTTCATTTGGACGTGGCAGCTTTTCAAAATTGGGGATATGAAATAGTCTGAAGAAGTGAAAAACTTTCAAATTATGTGCAGTAACTAAAAACGAGAGGAAAAAATACTGGCTGTCTGGTTTATGTTTCGTGATAGAATTAGGGCAAACAATATATATGGATAAAACTGCTTCCAGAGTGCAGAAATAAACTTGTTATGACAGCTTGTAATAAGCAATTAAAACAGCTGAAAAATGATGCATGAACAAAATAAACAAAACTTTAAAAAAACACTAAGTAACTGTTCTGGCAGCGGGAGGTTCTCTTCACTCATTTGCATGTTTTTTCAGTAGTTTTTGTGCAATAAAAAACTGTATTCTTACTTTGAGTCGTCTCTGCAAATATATGTAAATACTTGGCTTGGTGGTGTGACCTGCTTGTCTCCATGGAGATACTCAAGTATAATGCTATACTGAGCAACATTACAGTCAGAGCCATAAAACTCCAACATAAAGTTAAGATAGTGCACCTATAAGTTTTGTATAAATTATAAAACCAGAACAAATTAATTTGTGCTCTGGGCTCAGTTCATCATGTAACGATGTATATGTTTCAGCAATTACCCATTTAAACATGAGGCTCTGCAGCAAAATCCTACAAGTTCCACCATTTTAACAACTGTGTAGCACTCATGCTATTTCAAATGCATGAAATGGTATGACTCAAAGTGTATAATGAGTTTTGGTGCATGTGGAGGTGCTGGTGTCACTGAGTGGGAGGGAGTCATGTGGGAGCAGTGGGAAAAGTAGGTTACACAGGTACCTGCATAATGAGGCTGGGAGATACCAACCTAAAGGAATACATAAGAATTATTATTACATCTCATTTTGTAATCCATGCAATATGTGCCAGAAGTGAGTACATTTCAAGCCAAGAGTGAATAAAAATGGAAAGTGGATGAACAGTCAAACTAAACACAAAATGCTAAAATAACACCTTATTTTATGCTCTAGAAGACTCAAAGGTTCCTGGGCTTGTATCCAATTTCCCATCTGTTTGAGCAAAATGTGACTTGCCCCAGTACAGATATATTGTATAAGCAGCTTTGAGGTTAAAATAAGTCAGCTCTGTGCTGTCGGCATCTAATGAAATACTTCTGTTTTTCATGCTTTGAATCAAGTACAGCGCCTTTACATTTTTATTAATTCATTTTCTGTCTTTTGACTCTTCTCCTGTTCTGATATATGATGTATTCCCCATCGTATACCAGCATCTAAACAGGTCGACAACAAAACTACATCATTCTAGTGTTTTAAATAGGATCTAACTGAATGGAAGACAAAATAGTGCACACAAAATGTTATTAAAGTGAAACTGCAGATGCATCAAGAGCGGGGGAATATGACAATAAAAGTTTTGTGCTTCAGTTTGATTTGCATGTATGAAAACGGTTCACCCAATTCCCTTTTGTTTGACAGGAAAACCAATTTTTTGCAATTTTGTCAACATTTTCAAAACCTTCGACTATGATGGATTAATCTCATATCCTGCATCACGCTGCGTATTGTAGAAAACATGTTTGAAATGGAGCCTCTAAAAGCGCATTTCCCCTTTTCCTCTGTGACAACAAATGACACATTTTACATTACAGCCAAATATCCATCTTCAAAATAACATCTCTGTGACGCCTTGGCCCCAGCTGGCCCCTGCACGCCTCTCCCGCTCAACCTCAGTGAATCAGAAATGACAAAAGATAAAGAAGAATGTGCAGTGAAGATATGAGCTGACCTAGATCTGATACAGGCTCATCACTGCGCCCCGTGTGAAAATGACTCTTATGCAAATTTACAGCGGAACTTGTCACATTTTAATGGCATTTTCCCCATGCCCCAAACTGCCAGGCCTGTACATAATATGAATAATAGTGGAATACAAATGAATGGGAGCACAGTACCGCAGCAGAATATTGCATTATGGCATTTAAACCACCAACCACCAAGCCAACGAGGTTCATATTGTCTTCTTATGTACATTCACTTCTTGGGTTCTTTTTTTAAGACAATACAGTAAGGCATATTTAACTTCTTGACATGTTTCGGCTGCTAGCGGCAAGTCATCCTCAAAACTGTCCCTGGTGTTGGTGGTGACGTGTCGTACATCAGCTGCTGTTACTTCCTGTAGGCGTGGTCAGCTGTTACTTCCTGTAGGTGTGGTCAGCTGTTACTTCCTGTAGGTGTGGTCAGCTGTTACTTCCTGTAGGTGTGGTCAGCTGTTACTTCCTGTAGGTGTGGTCAGCTGTTACTTCCTGTAGGTGTGGTCAGCTGTTACTTCCTGTAGGTGTGGTCAGCTGTTACTTCCTGTAGGTGTGGTCAGCTGTTACTTCCTGTAGGTGTGGTCAGCTGTTACTTCCTGTAGGTGTGGTCAGCTGTTACTTCCTGTAGGTGTGGTCAGCTGTTACTTCCTGTAGGTGTGGTCAGCTGTTACTTCCTGTAGGTGTGGTCAGCTGTTACTTCCTGTAGGTGTGGTCAGCTGTTACTTCCTGTAGGTGTGGTCAGCTGTTACTTCCTGTAGGTGTGGTCAGCTGTTACTTCCTGTAGGTGTGGTCAGCTGTTACTTCCTGTAGGTGTGGTCAGCTGTTACTTCCTGTAGGTGTGGTCAGCTGTTACTTCCTGTAGGTGTGGTCAGCTGTTACTTCCTGTGGGCGTGGTCAGCTATTATTGTTTCCTGTAGGCGTGGTCAGGTTTTGTTACTTCTTGTGGGCGTGGTCAGCCGTTGTTACTTCCTGTGGGCGTGGTCAGCCGTTTTTACTTCCTGTGGACATGCAGCTCCACTCACGTGTTTTTCAGGGACTTTTTGAACGCTAAAATCCCCCATTACGTTAAGTTTAAGTTATTGTCACCATAGGGAAACTTCTGCATTTGACCCACTGCTGCTGGGTCACTTCATCAGGAGCAATAGGAGCTACTGTCTGGGGAAGATCTCTGGATTTGAGCCACACTTTTTGGTTTGGTTACGGTGGAAACTTAATGCAAACAGTGAATGTGCGAGCCTAATCTGGCCCATAAGGAGAATCAAAAGGCGAAAGATAAATGTTACGTATGTTGTATGTTATAAATAGTCCAGTTTACTATGAGATCTGACCTGACGTGAACGCAAGTGTGACCCCGGGGGACAGTGACGCCATCTGCAGCACGAAGCGACACCGTCCATGAAGTCTGCACCGCAAACGATCAGCCTCTCTAAGTCTGAGCTCAAACGCAGTGTAATGCACCGACGATAGAGTTACATAACCCAGCGAATCCATCCAAAAGACCAGAATACGTCAGCGCTAATGTTTATCTGGGTAATAGTGACAAATCGCTGCCCGTGGCCTAGATACTGGCTTCATAATGTGGAGTCTTAAATCTGTAATTAGACTGGCCTGAATTACGTCTGAATAAAGTGAAGCGTGTGACGCAAACAGGGCAAGATACGGGTTAGATCTGCGGAGAGGCGACCGCACTTGCAATAAAAAATCCATGTTTTCTTGCATAAAAAACCCACTAAATACCATGATAAAGACGGCCATTATTCCTCTAGACAAATTGAATCCATTAGCAGACGTGTGTAGGCTCTGGTACATCCCATAACTGACTCATACTTTCTGCTGCAAATTAAAAAATAAATAAACATAAAGGGGATGTTTAAGCCTGCTTAGCATATGGCCTTTAATAATGACAACGTTTTCAGTGGGAGACAAAAAACAATGTGGGCTGGACTTAAAAAGAACAGTTACAAAAGTGGAAGTTTATAACAGATGCTAATTTTAATGGGCATGTGTTTTTTTGTTTTATGATTTTGTTCAAATGTGTAAAAAATACTCAAATGTATTTTTTAAAAGTAAGATGTGAAAACTGTTCCCCAATTTGAGTGAAAATGTGCGTATATTTTGTGAATCTGTATTTATAAATGAGGAGTTTATTTCATTTTTTTCACAGCCCATTCCATTTTTGTAAGACTTCAACCAAGCAATTCACGGCAATTTTAGAACATCTGTGACAGAGAGCAAAAAAATATCTTGAAGATGGAGTATTAGATTAACAATGAAGCAATAGAAGTTACTGGTTTTAAAGGAAAAATCTTTTAAAATGGTCACATGCTTGATTTCTCTTTGATTTTCCTTCCTCTAAACTCATCATACAAGTTTAAACCTAAGCTCTAACCCTGTCTTAATTTGCACATCATACACTTCTCCATGTTATGTGATAAATGATCAAATAATCATCAAGATAAACACTGAATTTAAACCAATGCATTGATTTGTTCTTTTAACCGTCTCCAGCCTCGGTTGTGGACTCGAATACAAAGCACTGATATTGAACTGCAGCAGAAATCCTCCCTCTCCCTCTCTGCAGCAAAAGACCCATCACCTCCATCACCGCTCGGGGCTCTCGTCCTCCTCTCCAGGCTAATCCCGTCATCCCCCTCTCCTCCTCTCTCCTTCTCCTTCCTTCTCTTTCCTTTTTTCTTTTCGTCCGTCTCCCCCCTCGGCTCTCAGGCTAAAGCCCCCCTCCGGAGCTCCTATTCAAAACAATCAACCATCTCTTTCAAAGTGCACTCAGGGACTCCACCACCAAAGACACTTCTCAATCATAAAAGACGTGTGTTTAGACTAATAGTTAATCAAGTGTCAAGTAGTTTTAAAGGTGCACTGTGGAACTTTTCTCTTGGAAAGCCTGAAATTGACTATTAAACTTGTATTTATTAAATGACAGATGCTTTTAATTCACAAAAGTACCTTGTATTCTCACTGTGAGCCAGGTTACCGCTCCATAGATCTGACCTGGCCTGGTGGTTTCCATGGTAAAGCTTAATGCTATACTGTGGAACATCCCAGGCGATCCAGCAGAAAAGTTGCATGGTGAAGCTTTAAATTGAGAATTGTGAAATTGAGAATCTTCAAAAGTCGCTATAAGAGAAAAAAATACTAAAGCGTGTATTAAAATATCAGGTTTACACGTCGGTTTAAGCTTAAAATAAAACATGAAAGTATTTCTCAGGTTCTATGGTTTGGGGTTAGCCGGCGTCATGACTGCACGACAGATTTCTCACCACAAAGTTTGTGTGTCGCCTAAATGCAAATCTGTCTCAGTGACCAGACAAACAGTGACACAGACACAGACGGGCCCCAAACCAAGGTCACCAAATAGTCTGGTGTGTTCTTAAATATCAGGAATCAAGTCACTCCATTTCATATTTTTTGTAATAAAATTTGCCCACTGATCAAATTGTGTGTTTGCCAAATAAATAAATACACCAGAATCCACTTTTTTTTTCTCTAATCAATATTTCTACATGATTTAACCAGTTATCATCTCCATGGAGACAAGTTTCCCAAAGGTATTTCTGCACTAATCCCGCTTGAATAAACACGGCTCTATCCGCCTTTATCGAGACAAAGTGCAAACCAGAAGAGTTACACCGAAGTACTACGATCTCCAGTTCGAATTACAGCTATAAAAAAACCCAACGGGAGCTCCTCAGTCTCGGCCTCAGTCCTCGGAGCTGTGGCCTCAGCCCGGAGCAGGACCAGGCCACGTGAAGCTCCATAGATCTGATGCGTGATGAACTGTACAGAACATGAAGAGATACGAGGACGGCAGCGCAGGCGAATCACTGGAGCGTCATACTACACAACTGACAGAGAAACTAACTATTTTTAGCTTCAGATTATAATTAAAAGGACTATATTATGCAAAATAGACTCTTGTGAGCTTTAAGTCACGTTAAAATGTCAAAAATACACCTAGTTATGTTTAGTTTCATTGGTCGTCTGTATTTTTTACTTATTTTTTAATCTATTTTATTGCTCTTATTTATTTATTGCTATTCTTTGTTTTACTTTTGTGTTTTTTATTGTTTTGAGGCGTATGATTGAACCTGAATGATTATTTTATCATTATTTTTATCATTATATTATGTTTGTTCTATTATATTTGTTCTTACGATGTATTGGTTTATGAAATGTGCTCTAGAAATAAAGTGGATTGGATGTTTGAGTCATTCTTTATTATTTTTAATGTTTATTTCTTACTCTTTTCCACCTCGTGATGTCATGAAGTGATAGTTTTCTAGTTAACAGCTCCATTTAATCTTCTGTTTAGGAGAAATAACCAACTGCAGGAAAATGAAATCACCCAAATGACTCAAGAACCTGGTGGAGCACTTCCTGTATTACCAAATGACGCTGCAAAGTTTTTTTCTGTTTGAGAGAAGAGAAGAAGAAGAAGAGACATTTTGTGTGCAGGATTTGTAGGAAACAAAACACAAGTCCAGGTTTGTTTGTGATGAGGAAATGAAAAAGGAACAGAAAACGCACATTTGTAGAGGCGCAAATACAAAAAAGAGCAATTAAAAGTGAAAAAATGGCCGATGTCTGAAAGCTTTTTTAAATTTTCCAATAACATTTCGGCTTCATCAGATCATTTTTCTTGCTTTGGACCAACAAATGGGAGGTCCCAAAGTGAGGTTGAGGAAATGAGTGCGGAAACAACATTATAACAGATGAGAAAATAGTGTAATATGAGTCCATTAAAAAAAAAAAACATACTTGGAGTTTTAGTGGTCAATTCTCTGCACATCGTCTCTTAAAATAATTAAACAAAACTAAATTTCCATGGAAAAGTACAAGTATGTTGTAAGTGAACTAGAAAGAGGGGCTGGTGCAATGTTAGCATGCTAGTTGTTGTTAAAAAACGTGCTCTGACCACTGCAGATGACTGGATCCTTCTTATTCTTCTCCTCCTTCTTCTCTCTAATGTCTCTCTCTTTTCTTAATTTTATGATGATGGTTTATGCTTTGATTTGTTTGTATTATGATTTTTATGTATTTCTTATTCTGTAAAGCACTTTGAACAACTTGGTGCACAAGCTGAGCTGTAAAAATAAACTGGCCTTGCACGTTGGGAAAGAGCTTATGAACTCATGGTGGTGAAAAATTAGGATGCTGGGAATCTTTTAAGAAGAGTTTGCTTAATTTGAACAACAATTTAAAATGGATCAGTTCTGTTTTCCACGTTTTTAAGACCGTAAAAATCAGGTTAGGTGCATTTAAGTTACTCCAAACAGAATAGTACATAGAAGAGTACAAAGAAGAGTACAC
>JACN01119993.1:0-19945 GCA_000787155.1 Scartelaos histophorus | reverse complement strand
AAATTGAATTGAATTGAATTGAAGTGGAATATGGGTTTAGTTTTGGTTATGCATCCATACTAATAGAGAATATCGGTGCAGATACTGAAAAATTAGCTGAATTAGGTAAAGCCAATATCCTGTTAAGCCAATATCCTGTTAGGTCTTTAATAGGATGTGATAAGACTGATTTTGGCCTAGAACTTTTATTCATATGAAGCCGTTCAGTAGTTTGAACACAATTGAATCTTTTGTGTAATACGTTTTAGGAAATAAGGACCATTTTCTGTCCTCAGTATCGATATTGGAACTGAAAAAAGTGTCTCAGCGTCTCCCTTCCGTCCTGTTTTTTTATCAGCTTTCATTCTGAGAGATATAGACTTGATATAGTCGGATTTCTCCTCTTTCTGACAAGCCCTTAAGTGTGACCTCACCACCGGCGAACATTAGCAAACTTTGAAACTTTGCGCCAACTTTGATTTTAATCCATACTTGCTTCTTCTCCGAAACTTTCCACGATGAAAACTCGAGCACTCCCCGCCGCTGTCAATAATGTTAAGATATGGTATTGCCTCTGCTCTGACAATTGATGGTCATATTCTTGACTAGACAACCCTCATTACATCGCCTATTCCCATAACACTAATGCATCCAGCCCTTCCCAACATGGCGGAAAGTAATGTCTGTGTTTATCTTTATTTAGGTCTCAAAGAACTCGTGCAGACTTCCCTAACTGCACCTATAAAACATCTATCGTCTGCGCCGGCCTTTAGCTCAGATTAAATATTGATGTGCATGTAAACACAGCGGCCATTTTGAGTACCACTTTACCTTCAGCAATGAGCTCCTGTCTGGGAAAATTGGTCCCATTGTTCCGGTGCACCACGCTGATTTATGGAGACTAAATGAAGTGTCCTGACATCGAGTAGAGATTAAGCTCTTGGTTTTTGAAGAAGGTGATGGTGAATTTAAATAAATCTTTCTGTAAGGACGGACCACGCCGCCACGCGAGTCCTCGGTTTGGTTCGCGCGGCAGTAATTTAAATTTGCGGCGTAAATATTCGTGGCAAGGGGAAAGACGGAGGATTACTTTGAGCTAATTGATAATTGACAAGATTTATTCACGATATAGTCAATCAAGTGGAGGCTGTGGAGTGGGTTTGAGCCGTAAGGAAGGCTTTGGTGGGTTGGAACAAGTGTGGTAAACATAAATTATTGACGTCCTCTCGCTAAATCGGTTTTTGGTTTCGTCGTAAAATAAATATGACAAAATTGAGATTGAAACGCAACGTTGTACAGCTTAATTGCATGCGTACATAAAGATTTATAGTGAGAAGTTAAAATGCAGGTTTACTAGGGTTATTAAGTTCTAGCAATGCTGCCTTTTAAAGCCCAATCATGTCACTCTTTACCCAAAATATAGACTGGAATAAAAGAACGTGTTTGGGGTTGTTTGTTTTTTTGGATAGACTAATAAAGAACACATGCTTTTATCCTGATCTATTCTTTTACACGTTTTTTTTGTTTTATTTTTTACTTTGTGTCCTTACTGGCACAAAGCCTGGCCCCTCCTCCCTCTTGATTTAATACAAATGGCGTTATTTTCTACTGGATTTACTTAAAAAACAAACAAAAACACATAACTAACTAAGTATATGCTTGCAATTCTTGTACGTATGTTAATTTTAAGTTCTACATGTCACTCTTTACCCAAAATATAGACTGGAATAAAAGTATGTGTTTGGTTTTGTTTTTTTGGATAGGCTAATAAAGAACACATGCTTTTATCCTGATCTATTCTTTTACACGTTTTTTTTGTTTTATTTTTTACTTTGTGTCCTTACTGGCACAAAGCCTGGCCCCTCCTCCCTCTTGATTTAATACAAATGGCGTTATTTTCTACTGGATTTACTTAAAAAACAAACAAAAACACATAACTAACTAAGTATATGCTTGCAATTCTTGTACGTATGTTAATTTTAAGTTCTACATGTCACTCTTTACCCAAAATATAGACTGGAATAAAAGTATGTGTTTGGTTTTGTTTTTTTGGATAGGCTAATAAAGAACACATGCTTTTATCCTGATCTATTCTTTTACACGTTTTTTTTGTTTTATTTTTTACTTGTTTTACTTTTTATGCATGTTCATTTTAAGTTCTACATTTAAATCTTGCACTAAAGGGTTACACTTTTTTTTATTTATGATGATTTCTGTTTTACTGGTTAAGGCTGAATCCATTTTTTCCCAAGTTTTTCCAAGTGGTTTTTGCTGTTTTCTAAATAGAGCTTTTTTTTTTTTTCCGAAAACCAATGCACTGTTGTAATACTAGTTGACGTAAAACTTGCTCATCGTGATGTATTATTAGGATGCTTGAAATAGGTGGGAATGAGTCAGGATGTAGTTTTACCTCAAGTGGTGGCTGAGAGCATGTAGTGTCCAGTAATGACTTGCGGTGATGCTTGCAGAAGAGAAATCAACCAGTTTTCGTGTTTTTTAAGATTATAAAATCATGTAAAGTGCATTTAAATCTACCCAGTAAATCTTATAGCTTTGTTTGTTTGACTGGCTGTGGTTACATCCGCACTCAAAACTCATTATCTTCTGAATTTTGGAGTTAGAATATTATTAAAATGACATATAAACCGCAAAATCGCCAGTTTTCTTTCTAATCACGGCCCTTCTGATCGCTCACATCTGATCTCGTGGTTTCCGTGTCATTTAAATATTCTTAAATCTCCAGAAATCAGATTATACTCGCGATTTTGAACAAAGGGCGATAGCTCCGCCGTCGTCTGCAAACCCTCCCGGCTCTCCCTTTTGTCGGACGTGGCTCGCAAAACATCTCGTCACTTACTCAGCCCCTAAATATAAACCGGTGTCGGCGCGTTCTCCAGTATCTGAGCTCTGCAGGCTGTAGTAGGTGGGCCTTCGCTGTAGAACGTGTGTACCGATTAGCTCTAGGCAAAGTGCAGCTCAGTACCACCTGCTCCTTTCATCCCACGTCTCCCATCTCTGCCACATACCGAGATAATGCCACCGCGGGAGGGCAGACATTTTCTATTCTCCTCTCTCTGCAATCTCTCTGTTTTTCCTCCCTTTGTCTTGTCTTAATAGACCTCCAGCCGGTACAACTTCTTTTAGCATCATTACAGACTGCTAGTTTATGCTCTTGGGAGAGGAAGGCGATGCTATACACACACATAAGAAATGAATGAGCTTATACGGCTCTGGATAATAGGTTTATGCAATACGGTGGTACAGACGGGATCGCTATCGAGACGGTCGCGTTAAAGATGCGCTGCGTAACCTGTTTATCGCCGTGACGATGCTTATGCTTCGGTTTAAATCGTCCTCGGTGCGGCATTAAACTAATCTGTCTTGTATTCATTCAACTACTGGTGCTATTTATTGCTCAAAAACACCTCTTTCCACAAATCTGACCTTTAATTTAGTTTCTATGGATATTCTTAATTTATGGCTATACTGTGGAACATTCTAAGCAGATCTCCATGGAGACAAGCGGATGATGGGCCCTCCACCACAGTTAACCAGCCCTCTCACGATACTTATTACAGTATATCAAGCATTTTTTTGGTCTTCAGAATTGATCGTGTGTGTGTTTTAATTGTGAAAGTACAAAGATTTGTGTGGTTTTTTGTTGTAATTTGATCAGATTTGGGCTGTAAAGGTTGAATATTGTTTCATTTTGTTATTTATTTGTTGCAGCTCATGGCTTTAAAGGTCCTATACTATGCAAAATTGACCCCTGTGAGCTTTAATTCATGCTATAATGTTTTTTTACCTCATGAAAAACATACCTGGAGTTATGTTTTGTCTAAATCACACATGTTTGAGTAATCCTGCATTATTAGTCTGTCTAAATCTGTGGCACAAAGTAGTTTCATTATTATAATTCAATATCACAGTCCCAATAGCAAAATATCATGCTTAATTTTTGTATTTTTTATTGCAACAGGCCTGGTTTTGGTAAGTCATAGCAATGTGGAGCCATTTTGAAAGGCATTTTAAAACCCTAGGCCGCCTCTGTAGGTGATACTGACTCACAATCAAAGCGCAGGCGAGTTTGAAATGTTCAGGAGGTAAACCAGGCATGTCCCAGCCGAGAAAGGTGCAATCGATAGGAAAGCACTCAGTATTAAAACCAGGTAAATGGGCTATATGTCATGTTGGAGGCAGCAGACAAGGCAAGTGATTCAAATGGAAATGCCCCCAAACAAATAGGTAGGGCTATTAAAGCTTGCACTCATACACGTTCACAGCTCCATTGGTCTTGACTATTGTTTCCGATAAAAGAAATCCTATATGGAGTGGTATAGGTGAAGCCAGGTAAAAGACTATTTATGTAGCCTACTTGCGGTTTTCTTTTTGCATGCCAGCGGAAACTTGTCAGAAAAACGTCAATCGGTTCAGAACATTTTTCAAGTGGCTCACAATTGAAGTTTTCTTTCGATTTAAGGTGATAGGACAGTTCGATTGCAGTTACGTACTACTCCATCTGAAACGTCTGCTGCTGCTTGGTTTAGATTGTAATTTCAACATTTGTGGGGTGCACTTTAAAGAGCCTGTGTTACTCTTTTTTCTGATCTGTTATAATGTAATTTGTGTTTTGTTTCATTCACACGTTTAACACACAAACCCTGCAGATTTAGGCTCTTCTCTCAAATAGAAAGTACTCTGTTCCACTCTGTGATGTCATGTGGTAATACAGGAAGTTTTTATACTCCATACACCCTCGCTAGAATCATTTGGATCATTACAGCCAATTTCTACTGAATTGAAGGTAAAATGTAGGTGTTAACTTGAAAACTAAATGACATCACAAGGAGCATTTTGAGCTTTGAAGTTGCAAACAGGATTACTAAACTTAAGTCCACGTATGTTTTTGATGAGGTAGCAGCATTCTAACATGGTTTAAAGCTCACAATAGTCAATTTTGCATAATATAGGACCATTAAAGTACTTTTTTTGATTGAATATGTTTATTAAAACCATTGTTGTTTTGGTAAAAGTCGTTTCCTCTGCATGCCAAAGAATAGTCTGCAAACACTTAAGGTTTGACCACTACAAACGTCACTGCAGATGTTTTTTGTAAGGGAGTTGTTTTTGTTTTTGTCTTTTTCCTTACATTTATTGCGTATATACATAGAAATTGTTATAAACTTATACACGCAACTATATAACCTATGCACATAAATGGTTTGAGCCCAGTTTTGTCTTGAATAAGGATTAAAATGATTCTTTCCCCATCTGGGAATATGACATCATCACATTTTAGAGTCTTGCAACCACAAATACACCAAATCACATTGTAACATGGTTTGGACCTTATCTTCAATGCAAAATCTACATAAATTGTACTGAAAATATTCTGAAATGAAGTTGTGGGATTATAGGTCCAGACAATGGAGCTATAGCAGAGAGAACCATCACTCTTGAAAAATCTCCGTCTTGTTACTGGTTGACTGACAGACCAGCCTATTTCTCACCAAATGATCCCTCTCCTCTGTATTGTTTCAAGACAACTGCGCCTGATCTGCACCGCATCAACCGCGAGGAATATCTCCGAGATTTTTCAGATAGTCTTTTTGAAGAGGATTTTGTTGCACAGCGAGAGAAAGAGAGAGTGAGAGCAGTTGTTTTTGTGGAGAAAACAATGGGGGTACTGGCTCGTCTCATACTCCGCTGGACACGTATCAGCAGCACGGCGCTCGGCGAGGGTGTCAGGATTATCACTGTGTAGAGACATGTGGAGGCAGGCTGCGGGGTTGTGAAGATGTGGGGTTGGGAGCTGGTTGTGTTTTGGTGGTTGGTAGGTTGAGCAAATGGTAAGATACATACAAAACTAAAGCTATATTTGAACAATTAGGGATGCATTGAGCCAATTAGGGAAGCACAGATCCAATTCTGTTATCTGACATCAGCGCCGATACTGAAAGATTTGCTGAATTGGATATTTTTCAGTATTGACGCTGATGTCAGATACTCCTCACACATTCATAGTGCACACAGACACTAGGAACGAGGGGGGTTAAGTGTCTTGCCCACACAACAACACCATTCACATGTGGGAGATGGGATCACACTGCCAACCTGTGGGTCAGTGGATTTAACCGATCAATCAGTTTTGTTGTTTTATGTCGAGAGCAGGATTTGAACCTTCAACCATCAGATTAGTGGTGAAACACCAACTGAGCTACTGTCTTATAAATGCAAAAGTGTATTTCTTTTTTCTTTTTTCCATTAAATTGAAGAGGAAGCAGTAGTAAATGGGGGCAAAGAGTGGGTCACAAATCAGTTTTACAATGAGCCTATTAAATGTGCTTGGACCAAAATATATAAAACCAAGATAATTACACACTTAGCATTACTAACTGTGAATTGCATTACTTCTGATAAATAAAAACATATATATATTTGCATAACATTTTCAAAATAATTACAAAAATCACATACATTTTTGTCCGGTCTTTTTGTGTGGGTGCTGGACTGTGCTTGGCAGGCAGGCAGGCATCACCAGGTTGCTGGCTGGAGAGAAGCCTGAGTTTCCGGTCTATTTCCAGCGCGGCGTGTTCATCGGAGGTGACTGGGGGGCAGAGTGTGTCATTAGAGGGCCGGCCGCTGGCTCTATCCGACTGTGAAATCCTGTGTCTTGGAGAGCGGTCCTTGTGCGGAGCTGGACACAAATACAAGTACAATACAAGTCCAAAACACCACACATGTCTGAATACAGTTTGTTCAGTTTATTGGTTATTAAAGGGGCAATATTACGCACGATTGACTCTTAAGGTATTAGTCATGTTAGGATGTTGTTGCTTCTCGAAAACATATCTGGAGTTAGAGTTTTGTTTCATTCACACATTTGAGTAATCCTGTATTATTAATCTGCTCTATTTTACCTTGTGATGTCATCAAGTGGTAGTTTTAAGGTTAAGAAATATTTTTTGCCTCATCTGAACCACTTTACTGAACCATTCTTGCTTTAATTTTGTTTTTACTGTTCAGATTGTCATTAGAAACTAAAACAATAGCTGTAACTTCAAAGTTAGGCAAATACAAATGATCCAAATTATTCAAATAAAAGTATATGGAGTTTAAAACACAGTGGAGCACTTCCTGTATTGCAACCTAACGACATCACAAGGAGTTTTCAGTTCAACCAACTGTAAATATGCTGGATTTTGTATTAAATGTGTGAAGCAAAACAAAACACAGCTCCAGGTATGTCTGCGATGAGAAAATAATATTATAACATAGATAAAATATAGCACACGATACACCAAATAATTTATAATACACTAAATATTCAAAGTTATCTAGCCAAATTGATATTATAAATGTCTTGCAATATGCCACCGAGCATTTAGTTTTGAAATCCTAACAAACTGATGTCATAATTTTACGCTCGCAACCCCATCCTCCATCACCAACGCGTTTTGTAAACCATGTAACTACTACTATGAACACTCCCATATAAAATCCTCTATGACCTGCGTCTTGTTAACTGCACTAATCACGTCTCTGTTTGACTTATGCCGCCATTGTGGAGTTATCGCCCTTATAAAATGCCACATCACATCTGCTATGCTAAATATTGATATGTAACACTGGGTTTATTCAGGACATCTGCTACCTGCTCTTTACTGCACAACATTACAGACTCCTCATCTTCACAGTATTTCACCGAAAAGGCCACAAACTGTCATAAATCCTGCATTTTATATACTGCCCCCAGATTTCTACGTCTTGTTCAATAAAGTTTTAAATGTCATGAAGGACCTATAATGTGGCGGCGTAAACGTGAGCCAAGAAAACCATGGAGTGGCCTGTCCCTTATCTTTTTATCCAATAAAGTTTTATATGTTTGAATCAGCTATAAAATGCTTTGGAAACTGTCGTCATGGGGATAATTGGAGACAGTTATTGTTATGGTGATAGGTCCCCGAAGACTCATGACTCTTTTTTGACAGAAAATGAGAAAAGGCTATTTTATACAACACTTCTTAAAAGAGCTTTAATGTGAAAGATGAGGATTTTTTTTTCTGCTTCTTTCGTGGATGAGTGACAGGTGGTTTTAACCAATCACAGTGAAGCGCGAAATTTCAGAAGAAGCACATGGCAAGACTGTAATCATGAGAAAGTCAAATCTGCATCAAAAACGTATTTATAAAATGAAAATAATAATAGATAATGCTTTGTGCTTTCAGACCCTCCAACCACCACACACCACTTTCATATTAGGCAAGGTGCTAAAGTGCCTTGCTAGAACTGGGTCCGAGCAAGAATGGATCCTCCAACCTTGCCCTAACCAAGATACTCCTTCTTTTTTCTGTTAAATATGCTTGCATGATGTCATTTGTAGATTACTTTTAGATCCTGTGTCTTGGTTTGAGCCCAGTTTAGTCCTGACTTGGTTTGGACCTGTTTTAATCCGGGTTTAGTCCGGGTTTAGTCTCAACCTTGAAGTTCTCATTAAGAAGTTATAGATACGATACATACCTCGATACGATAGATATTTCAGTACAGTGAGCTTTGGATTCGATACGATATCTTTTAAATTAATTTGATAATGTTCAGTCAAAGATAATGGTTAAATTACGGCTGGGATACTAAAAGGCGTACATCTTCTGCATAGTTCTTACAAAAAACTCACATTTTAATAATCAAAACAGTGAATATGTCAGACTTGTTGCATAAGAGTTTCCTTCCTCTGAATAAGCAGCAAAACTAGCTTTTAAGGAAATATTTTAGTGAAATATACCATATACTCTCTCTATACTTGGTGATATATCGGTACAGCAGCCTGTGATATCAGTACTGTATCATTACATTAAATGATACGATATATTGATATTCTGATATTTTTACACGTCCCTTTTGTTTGCAAGTGGCAGCTTCTAAAATAGAGTTCAGATTGGGACATTTTTCCATTTTCCTTGCATCAGTTATTCGAAAATTTGTTCACCTTAAAACACAACCGAACTGGAGCGTATATTGTTAGCTTTTCCATGCACACGTTTGAAAACCTTGTAGATGCGTTTTTACATTCAGTTTGGTGGTGGGTGTCCGCCTCTAGTTCTTGTAATGATGCCCTGAGCTCATGCAGTCCTCCCCACGTATGTGCACATGTGGAGGAGGCTATAAACAGCATATTCCAGTAGATTTTTTTCTTTCCAGAGGCAGGTGCCGTGGCGCGAGAGCTGAATTTCAAAAGCATTCGGGGAGGTGGGCTCCGAGGGGAAACCAAAGGAGGAAGTCAATAAGGTCTGAATCTTTTATGAAGGCAGAGGTATTCAGATCACAGACTCACCAGGCTGCTGCTGCTGCTGCTGCGGAGCCTGCCAGACTCAAGTTAGACCTTCTACATTTACTCTGCGTTACTATGATCAAATATGCAACTTTAATCAGCTGTTTTGAATTGTAATTTTGGAGTGTTGTCAAAAGTATCAAAATAATCCACTTGAGCTGGTATTGATTTTAGAAAAGTCACATTCAGAGGATAGAAATGAACCTGAATGGCTTTAAAATGATCTTGAGCTGCATCAGAAGAAATATATGAGCACAGGGACTAGTATACGCCCATGGACCAATATGAAACCTACTGCATCACTGAGGGATTACACAGATATAAGACCACATGGCAATATAAAAGAACTTACTGTGATTGAATGTTGAAAATCATATGCGTTATCTAAAGAAAAAGTGTTTTTATTATGTGTCATATCAAAGTCATATCAAGTTTGACTATCATTTTCTATTACTGATTACTTGGGGCCCAATTGAGTCATTTTACCTCATTTTTTATAGACGGTAAGATGTGTAAGATTATTATTATGTGTAAGTTTTGTTCTCAGATGTAGAAGTAAAAAAATAAGACAAGAAATGCATTATTTAGAGAATATTACAAAAAAGTTGAATTGACAGACAGTTAAAGGTGCATTGCGTAACTTTACTGGTAGAGTGCCCACCACTGGCTCGTATGGAAATGGAAATGCTTTGGGCTAGAATGCTTAATTTTTTATAGGCGGCCAAGTGTAAGATTATTATTATGTGTAAGTTTTGTTCTCAGATGTAGAAGTAAAAAAATAAGACAAGAAATGCATTATTTAGAGAATAATACAAAAAAGTTGAATTGACAAACTGTTAAAGCTGCATTGTGTAACTTCACTGGTAGAGTCCCAACCATTGGCTTGTATGGAAATGGAGTTTCTTTGGCCTAGAATGCTTAAACTTCATCATCATGTAACTTGGCCTAGTTACAGGTCAGATCTGCAAAGAGGTGACCATGGCAACAGTCAAATTCTATGGTGTTTTGGACCCATCTGCAATTAAGAATGCATAGTTTTTATGTTTTTTATTAGGCAAACACTGTGGAACATTCCAGCCAAAGCCGTAAAAAGCCTTGCAAACATATAGTTGCAGCCAAAACAGACACTCTTTGAATCAAACTTATGACAATGCTAATATTCTAATAAATGTATTTGGCTCTCAGATCTAAACAGTGATCCTGGGACTTTCCTATTTTGGTTTTGTGTTCCCCCCTCAGAGCTGCTCTGCTCTGCTCCTGGCTTCTCTCACTCTCCCTCTGTCTGACTGTGACTTTGAGTGGCTCTTGTTTACCAAAAGTGTCTGGACAAGTTTAGGATCGATCCAGCGGAGACGACGGTACTGAGATGTTTTGGAAAGCGTTCGTAGAAGAATAGACAATAAAGTAGTTGTTGGTTGCCTGGTGAACTCAGAGTGATGTCGCTCTGTGTGGTTTTTTTATACAGAGGGTCAGTCTGGTCATCACACCCCCTTTTTTGTTGTTTTACTTTATTTTAAAGTACGATATTTCGCTATAGTGAAATATTGCGATAAACGATAGTATTGAAACTACTACAAATCACTACTACAAGTAGATGAATGTTTATAGCATCATTAATAGGCCTAAGCTGCAGCAAATAAACAGCAGAAATGTCAAAAATATAGTGCAGTATAGTAGTAAAAGCAGCTCTTCAGGCTAAAATTAGATGGCTATTGTTTTTTGGTCTAACAGGTATCCATATTTCAAACTCAGAAACACCTGGTTGTAAGCAGGGCAGTCTTGAGTAATGTTACCAACTACTTGAAACTGCAGCGGTCACTGAAGGCAGCACAAACTTAGATTTAGGTCTTTTTTTGATCAGAAAGCTGCAAGTTGCCTGTTGTTTCCCTCATATAGAATGCACCTTGCAATGTCAGGTGCTTATATAGGAAGTGCTCCACTGTGATTTTAAACTCTACTCTGGAATTGCTAATTTTTACTGAACTAAACGGTAAAGGTAGCTGTTAACTTAACTAAACTACAGCTTTGTGACATCACAAAATGGAAGAGCATTTTGAGTTTTGGAGATGTAGATGGGCTAATAATGCAGGGTTACTTAAACATGTGTGAATGAAATAAAACATTTGAGGTATGTTTTTGATGCGGTGACAACATTCTGACGTGGCTTGAAGCTCACAAGAATCAAGTTAGCGTAATATAGGGTGTTTAACTAATATAACTTTTTTTTAATGGAATTCTAATGCTACTTTGAGCATCTGGAATAGCACTATACGATTGAAGCATGTGTATTTGAATGGGCTATGAGAAACAACTTTATGATTTGTTAATTCTTTTGAAATATAGGCAAAAAGGAAGTCTATTGAAAAGCGGCTCCCTATCTTCTGTAGTTTTTCTCACAGAGATCCATGTTGGTTTTACTAACCGTCTGGCCACAGCTCCACATCCCTTTTACGCCCTCTCCTCGCGACGCAATTAAAAAGCCAAGTGTCCGTCAGCGGCTATCAGAGCGCGGTGTGGCCCATATGTTTTGGTGCTGATAGTGCTTCGGATCACTGTGTTGGGGCGCCAGATAAGAAGCTGTTTATAACCTTGGCAGGGTCTGGGGCCTAATCTGGCAACAGCATATTTCCCCTTGCTCCCCGATAACAGCCTGTTAGCAGCTTTATCACGCGGGCAGATAGAGGCAAAGCCGAGCAGCGGAGAAACCAGCGAACGAATCAACGAACGTGCTTGAAAAAGACCAATCTGGCAACACACACATACAGTATATTTTATTTTTAGCACAGTTAGAGAGAGCTATTAATTTCTGTCTGTCTGTCTTTTCCAGCTGCAACAAAAATGGCAATATTGTTATTTACCGACTGGAGAATGGAGCTACCAACTAGATTATATGCCATTCATAGTCCCTTGTTCTATATATACTGCATAGACTGTTATAGTGAAGTACAAGTATTATAATAAGAATAAAAACTGGTGATTAAAGTTATATTGTGCATTATTCTACATCTGCAGGAGTTTGTATTAAAGACGCACTGTGTAACTTTTTGGTTAGGGTTCCATCACCTGTTTGTTTCAATGGATATGCCATTGCTCTGCCTGGAATGTTCCGCAGTATGACATTAAACAGCTCTGCCTTACATTTATTCAATTACAGGTGTTTTTTTTTTTAGCTCAAAAATACCTAGAAAAACTGTGTGCGGGGTTGCCTGTTCATAGATCTGACCTGCAACTTAGTGAGGTTTGGTTTCCATGACGATAGACAAGTTTAAGCATTCCAGACAAAGCAATAACATCTCCATGGAGAAGCATTTGACGGATCTTCCACCAAAAAGGTTACACAATCCACCATTAAGCTAAACAATAATGACAGCTAGAATCACCGTTTAGCTGTATAGTGGCAACATAAGAATTAACATGATTAGAATGAGTTAGGCTAAGGTGTATGGACTTAAAAAACACGGAGGAGCTTCATGGATACCACATGCTGACGTACTGGAGTGCATCTGATTTCCGAAAAGTGTGAAGAAATAAAGCTGCAAGATTACAGGAATATACATGGTAAAATATTGCAGATAACGAGACATTATGTGGGTTATGGTCCTGAATTACAAATAATCATAATTATTCAATCTTTATGAAGTTAGAAGCCAGAGAATTGCATGAAATATTGTGAGAAAATATAGGACATGTAAATTATAGATATAGCTATAAATAGATATAGATATAAATAGAACACCTTAACACTTTTCTAGGTTTCCGATATGAATTTTATTATCATATTCACTTACATCTTGTTATAATGCAGTGTTACTTCCTAAGTGGCAGATGTTAATGCATTTCTAGATAAAAGATTTTTTCATTTTTTCGCTCCTTTGGTTTCTGTGTCAACTTGTATTCTTTGTGCGTGGCTAGAAATGATATTATGTTGTATGTTGAAAGATACAACAATGGAAATAACATTTAAGTTTTCTAATGATCCAGTTTATGAACAGGACTCTCGCCCGCCTCCATGGAGATGTCGCTGCTTTTCCTGGAATGTTCCGCAGTATAGCTTTAAACGTGTCTTCGTGGACGAAAGGAGATGACGCCACCGGGTCAATTTGCAGGTCAGATCTGTGGAGAGGCGACAGCAAATCCGTGTTTCAAAGTGTATTTAGCTTCGGTAACAGTAATTGAACAAATGAAAATTATATCGAAACAGTCTTTTTTGGGTTTTGGTGTTTTTTTTTGTAATTGCTTCAGATATTGGTACTGTCGATAATATTAAAATGGCAAGTTTGTGCAGAAAATCCCTAACAAATAGTGATAATGTTCAGAAAGTTTGACCGAAATTTTTATTATCAAATTCTAGGACATAATAGTGCTGCCTTGATACGAGAATTTCAAACTTGATTTCGATACTAAGGAATAGACCTGATACTCAATACTGATTCTGACACCACACTGATACTAAAAAAACACTTTCTTTAGAGAGTTGAATGTGATTTTCAGCATTAAATCCTAGTACTTTCATTTCTATTGCCATTTATACTTATATTTGTGTTATCCCTCAGTGGTCTAGTAGTCTATATGCTCTTATACTTGTTCTGATACTGCTCTGTCTTAGTTGCAGTACTAGTTTTAGCATTGATAAGTATTTTTTGACACCTTTAATTCTAACAGTACACAAAATAACTGAGCAGCGTCGCGCATCTTTTCCAGACTCCGGTTAAATAAGTTGGCGAAACTCACTGGCATTTTTCACACGCGTACCATTTTCAGTCTTGTAATTGTGTTGCGTAGACGTGGAGTTCTTTACACTCTGGGGACGGAGAGAGACGCGCACTTCAGAAGCCGGTGTATTTGTGTGGACGGCTGCAGTTTATTAAAAATAAAACATGGCTGTGTAAAGTGGAAGGGCCTCATACCTGGGTCTCTGTGGGACCCGGTCTGTTTTTGCGGGGGCCCCTCCTGATGCTTCTGCGTAGGCACAATTAGAGAGAGCTCTTTTCACAGACTCGGGGAAATTGTCTTGTGTAAATTGCTTTGTCGCAGCCTAAAGAAGAGCTCTTGTTAGTCGTCCGTTCGGTCTCTCTCTCTCTCTGTTTCTCTTGCTGTCGTTCACACTCTCTCTTTTTCCACCTCTCTCTCTTTACTCTTTCTCTTATTCCCCTGTCAGTCTGTCTTTTGTCCTTCTCTTCATTCATCTCTGGGTCTTTCTCTAGTATTCCTTTCTGAGTCTCTTCAATTTCTCCCTCTTTTAACTCTTTTTAGTATCCCTCTCTCATCCTTAATCCTTCCCTCCTTCTTTTCCATCTCTCCTCTCTCTCGTCTTTCTCTATTATCCTTGTCTCATTCTCTTTTCTCTAGTATTCCTTTCTGAGTCTTTTCCCTTCCTCTTTTTTCTCCCTCTTTTAACTCGTTTTAGTATCCCTTTCTCATCCTCTATCCTTCCCTCCTTCTTTTCCATCTCTCTCTCTCTTTCTTTTATATATTTCTATCCACCTTTTCCTCCATCTCTGCTTTTTTCCTCCTCTTTTTTCATTTTCGTTTCTCCATCCTTCTCTCTTTCTCTCTCCCTCTCTTATCTTTCACTCCTGCCCTCTCTCTTTTAGTCACTTTCAGTCTCTTCCTCCCTCCTTTCTCTTATTTAGTCTCTCTCTCTCTATCTTCTCTCTCTCTATCTCTCTCTCTCTCTTTATTTCTTTCATTTAGTCTCTCCTCTCTCTCATCCTTCCCTCCTTCTTTTCCATCTCCCTCTCTCTTTCTTTTATATATTTCTATCCACCTTTTCCTCCATCTCTGCTTTTTTCTTCCTCTCTTTTCAATTTCGTTTCTCCCTCCTTCTCTCTTTCTCTCTCCCTCTCTTATCTTTCACTCCTGCCCTCTCTCTTTTAGTCACTTTCAGTCTCTTCCTCCCTCCTTTCTCTTATTTAGTCTCTCTCTCTCTATCTTCTCTCTCTCCATCAATCTTTATCTCTTTATTTCTTTCATTTAGTCTCTCCTCTCTCTCATCCTTCCCTCCTTCTTTTCCATCTCCCTCTCTCTTTCTTTTATATATTTCTATCCACCTTTTCCTCCATCTCTGCTTTTTTCTTCCTCTCTTTTCAATTTCGTTTCTCCCTCCTTCTCTCTTTCTCTCTCCCTCTCTTATCTTTCACTCCTGCCCTCTCTCTTTTAGTCTCTTCCTCCCTCCTTTCTCTTATTTAGTCTCTCTCTCTCTATATATATATATATCTTCCCTCTCTCCATCAATCTTTATCTCTTTATTTCTTTCATTTAGTCTCTCCTCTCTCTCTTCCTCTCTCTCTTTCTCTGCCTCCCTCTCTTCCTCTCTGGCGGCTCTTTGGGGAAAATTGCTTTCTCGCAATCAACAGATAGCTCTCCGCACTTAGAGGTAAATACAGGTAGACTCGGGAGCATTAGCATAACATTATTCAGACAAGTGTCAACCTCCAGGCAGTTAGCGCCGAGTCGGAACGCCGTGTGGGGCGGAATGAACTGAAGTCACGAAGGCGTCTGCTTTTCTGGAGAGGGAGAGGAGAGCGAGATGGCCAGAAAGTGCATGAGTTATAAAAGAGGGTGTACTTTCAAAGGGATAAGATATGTTCAAATGGGAGCGGGTTGACAGTAGAGAAGGTTTCAAGGTGACTCGTGTAGTTAAGGCGTATCTCCGTGAGTAGTGGTGCTGGTAATGGTGGTTGGGTTCATTATCTTTTTGGAGAACGTATATGCACGGATTTGGGAGGGAGCTTTGGGAGCTTAAAGACTCCATATTGTGCAATTTTGTGTCTATTTTATCATACCTGAGTTGTGTTTTGTTTCGTTCGTGCATATTTAACACACAAACCCTGCATATTTAGGCTGAAATCTTCTCTCAGACTGAAAACACTTTATCCCGCGTTGGGATGTCATGTGGTAATACAGGAAGTGCTCCATACAACTTCACTAGAATAATAATTTCAGACCTGGAATTGTCTAACTCTACTGAAAAAAGACAAAAGGCAGCGGTACTTTACTACATGACTACATGACATCGCAAGGTGGACCAGTATTTTGAGCTTTGGAGTTGTAGACAGACTGATAATAAAGGATTACACAAATGTGTGTGAAGGAAACAAAACACAAGTACAGGTACATTTTGGATGACAATAAGGATGGAATAAGATCTCATGCCAAAATTGATGCAAAATTTTGTTTTTACATTGGGAAAAAATAGAGTAGTGGTGAGTTACATTTCTTGAGAATGCGTAGTCCCAAAAAGCGGAAATACTAAATAAAGTAAATCAAAAATTGTGAGGCTAAAACTGTGAACTGAAATGTATTTATTATGGCCTAAATATTGTCAAAATCTTGTCTTGTCTCGTTCTCGTAGATCCAATCTCATGTTTCGTCTTGTCTTGTGGAAACTGTATCTCGTCCCAAGCTTAGGTAACAACATTATAACATGACTTAAAGCTCACAAAAGTCAATTCTGCGTAATATAGGACCTTTAATTATGAATAGAAATGAGTGTAGATGAGGTCATTTTTCAATCTTCAATATTAACTTAAAGATGTACTTAGAATTTAAACTCAAATTGGAGCACTTGTCAGAAAATTCTCCAAACATTTCACATATTTTTGGTTCAGTCCTAGTTACATTCATTAAATACGTCATCAGCACTAAACTGCCAGCTTTGATAATGAAGTGGAAGTCTACCGTGGAATTTTAGGACAGACTATAAAAAACTTTGCAGATTTCACACAAAAAAAAAAGTCGAAGTTTCCTGTGCACCTGTAGTGAAGTCTCCTCTATTTTAGTTTCACAACAGGAGGCTGCCAGAAGTGGGACAGCAGACCGGCAGCCTCGTTTCTACCGTGTGGTACAGCGCAGTGTGATTTGGTTTGGGTAGATCTGGGTTTGTGGTGGAAAGAGAAATTAACTTAATGACAATGGTGGAGTGATTGCAACTATTGGAGCTAGGTAGGTAATTTGGATGGTCACAAAAACAAGAAAAACTGCCAGGTGGAGTTATTGGTTCATCATGTACTCGAGATGAATGGTATTTGCACAGAGTTGTAGTATTAATTGAGGCAAATTTATAGTCACCCGCCTCTACATCTGGTGGGAGTAGCAGCCACCTAGACAAGCCCTGAAGAAACTATCTGGTGCATACAAAAATTAAATAATAAAACAAAAGATAGAAAGAGGAAAGATAGAAGATCCATTAAACACACAATTATAATTCAGTCATCTAATCTAAGACTATAAAAAACTGTATCCACCATATCTACATACTGCTCAGACAGACATAGTATAGATCATTTTACTTGACAAATCAACTCTACTAATATCATGAAAAAACTATTCTTGATGCAAGTCATTTTAACTTTTTGCAGTGCATATAGAAAACATGTAAATGCATTGTAGTCAGTTTAGCCTGACGCAGCCTTTAAATATAGTTTTGAAGTACTTGCTGATGTGTCCCAGACTGGAGCAGCTGGAGGACGCTGTGTGGAGCTGCAGCACATGTAGGTCACGGCGGCTTCAAGTGTGACGCACAGACATGGAGACTACACCAGAGCACACCAGACCAGACCAGAGAACACTAGAGTAGACCAGACCAGAGCACATCAGAACAGACCAGACCAGAGAACACCAAAGCAGACCAGAACAGAGCACGCAATTGCAGACCAGACTACACCACACTCCTTTATTAACACTTGGCTGAGTTATGAAGCCAGTGACAGCAGTCTGTACACAGGTAGAACTAAAACACCCCACACATTCTTCTATAACACACCACTGCAGTAATGCTCTACACTAATATGGCAATAGGAGTAAAAGAGGCTTTAAAATTGCTTGCATTATTCAAAAGTAAGAATGACCAATATGCCGATAAAATAAGATCTGTTCTCTGTGAATACTGGCGTGCATTCAGTGAAACTCTATGTGTCTCTATATTCAAAGACCTTTCTCCACCCACTCCTATTTGTCAGTGTCTGTCTGTGCAATTTTTAATCAGGTTGTGTCTTTTTAATGGAGAGGTTTACAGCAAATCTTCTGTCTGTTAAATAACAATGATTATAAGTCTGTTTTTGTGTTTACTGGAAGGCATTTTTATTTCATTTTCATAAGACAAAATAAAAATCTGAAATCTGGATTGATCAATATGAGGGGAAAAAGAATACCACAGTTTTAGGCAAAAATTGGAGAATTCTGTAACGTAATCTCGTCCCCTCTCCGTCATGTTTGAGAATGGCTTTTCTCCTGACCTACATTTGCATCTGCTCTCTGACCCAAACTCAAATCACCTAATGAGCCGGTCCCGTGCTGGGTCCTCCGTCCTGGGTCCTTGGTCCGGACTTGTGGCTCTGGTCCAGGCCTTGGGAGGAGTGTGGGGAAGGGGGGTCTTTAGCTCTGTCCTGGGGCACTGTCTATAAAGCACAAACACACATGAAGCTGGTTCATTTCAGGTCATTTGGTCAGTCTCTCATTAGTGATGGGAGAAGCAAGTATGGTTCAGGAATTCTCTGTATTGTTGGCATGTTGGCAAAAAAAGAGCAAGGTTCAGGAATTCTCTGTATTGTTGGCAACAAAAAAAAAAAGAGAGAGCGAGAAAGTAGTAAAATAACACCACAATACATAAACTCGACTTTTTTATAATTATCCTCTATAACACAAAATTGACTCTTATGAGCTTTAAGTCATCAAAAACATACCTGAAGTTTGTGAGTTTGTTTCACTCACCCTGAATTACTGAGCTGTGTGCATCTCCAAAGCTCTAAATGCTCTGTTCCACCTTGTGATGTCATGTAGTGGTAGTTTCAAGTCAAAACTACCATTGCCACTACCATTTTTTGTGCAATTCTTGGGCTGAAGTTAGTCTAGTGAAGGTGTATGGCGTTTAAAAACACCATGGAGCACTTCCTGTATTACCACATGACATCACAAAGTGAAACCAAGTGTTTTCTTTTTGTTAAACATGTGTGAATGAAACAAAACACAAATCCGGGTATGTTTTTGATGAGAAAACAACATTATAACATCAGAAAATAGTGTTTAATATGTTTATTTAATGGTTCACAATGGAACTTTCTTTACCACCAGCTCATCTCTATGGAGCTGTTGTTGCTTTACATGAAAAATACTCATGAAAAATTACGTAGTGTACCTGGCCTGGCATACAGTGGACTTATGCTCCACTTTTAGCTTTAAAATTCAAATATGTGTAAACTAAACATGTCTTTCCCTCTCCCAGGCCACCCTTGTTTTCTGCAGTCCCATTCCCGTCATAGGCAGTCCTGGTGTAATGTGTGTGTTATTGTTACCTCCAGCTCAGTCATTTGCAGCAGTCATCCTCAGATAGAGCCGGAGGTCCCCCGGGAGCCCACAGCCATCCACAGCGGAGCGTGAAGTCCCTCTCTCTCTTTTTTCTCTCCTTCTCTCTCGCTCTTTCCTTCACCTCAAGTACAGTCTGATAAAGATACACTCTGTCACAATACGATTTTTGTCCTCACAAAACACAGCGCTTCCTCTTCCCTTTACTACTGCGTATAGTTGCTGGTATTTATTCTTGTAAATCGTAATTGAGGCTTTGACCCAGTTGCGCTGTGTGTGTTTTTAAAAGGCACACCGTGTAACTTTTCTGGCTACCTGCTTGTCTCCATGGAGATG
>JACN01154399.1:0-11451 GCA_000787155.1 Scartelaos histophorus | reverse complement strand
CTCCTCAAAAGTTTAATTTGTCAACCAAAGTTATTTAGTTAAATAACGTAGCCTAAATAAAGAGTGGTGGAACCACTAATTGAGAACACAACTCAGCCCCGGGTCAAAATACTCGGGACACATCACTGAAGCATCGGCACCGGAGCATCGGAATGTGTAGGGGCAGCGTGGAACTCACTGTCAGCTGTTCATGTAAGTGAACAGCTGACAGTGTGACTGTGACTGTGCTCAGCCTGTATATTCACCTTAAGCAGCATGTTGTTGTCTTGAATCCTTTAACTGTCTCTCATGACATAGTAACAAAATCATGTTCCTACAAGACAAAAAACACTTTTTATTAGTCTAACACAATGAACACAATGAATCTGGAGCAAATTGCTCTAAAAGTCATACACAGTTATAATTGAATTAATTGATTAATCAAAATGTATTAAATAGATTTGTGTTTCACTGTATAAGTATTTGGACTTATTACTATTTTTGGTGTATTTATGCCACGAGTTTTCTGATCTGGCCCCTTTGGGATCAAAGTAGGTTGGATACGGCCCCCGGACCAAAATGAGTTTGACACCCCTGCCTTAATGCAGTCCATTGACTGTATATATTATTGGTCATAACCCACGCAGTAGCCGCTGTGTTCCAGACAGGTTCTCATGGGGGCTCTTCCAGCGCCTACTGAATCTGGTTCACACTGGAATATTGTTGCCCCTTCTTTATACAGTATGATTCTAATACAATTGTACATTTTCTGTTTGTTTATTTGTTTGTTTGCTTTTTGTTTTTGAGCAATAAAATATTTTCTAACTTTTGTACTTTAGAAATAACCTGTTTTATGTCCTCTCTGTCTTGTATGTATATGTAGTACATCAACATAGATATGGCTGAATGCAAATCTTCAAACTGTCTAAAATGAGAGAAAAAAAAGATAAAAATAAAGATGTACTGTGCCACTTTATAGGCTGTGGGTTCGCTATCATGGAGATGCTAGTTTATGACTGATTGAAAAGTTCATGGTTATACTCTGGAATATTGAAAACGAAGTAATAACATCTCCATGGAGACAACTGGTGGGCCCTCTACCAGAAAAGTTACACAATTAACTTTAAATGTTCATGAACCATCCCTGTTTTATTGTGGAAATTTTTACATGTGAACTGGCCAAAAAAACACTGTTCCACCATGGAGCTGTAGTTTTCAAGTTAACAGCTACTTTTTCTTATTCCAGGGGGGTAAAAGTCATCCAATATAATATAATATGGCCCCTTTAACCTTTTATGAGTGAAATGAGTAGTCTAACCTGCATTTTAAATCTTTCCTGTCGCGTGTTTAGTACGATTGTGAGTTTTAATACTTTTAATAAAATGGCTATTAAGTATAATGCATTGCCTTTGTGTTTCCCGCTGAATTACGCGCCTGTGGTCCCGTTGCGTGCAGCGGCCACTTGTCTATTTTCTGTGTTTTGCAGCTGTCGGTGTCGCTTACAGATCAGGGGAAGGTTGCTCATTTCCAACATGGAGATCCAGCGGACAGTGCGCATTTTACTGCTTCTGCTTGTCCTTCTTTTCCCTGGTGAGTACGTGAAATAAATGTGATTTTCTTTTTGTCTGAAACTTTATGAGAGTTAAACACTAAATGACTGGAAGGATGACTGGAAGATTTAATTTTGTAAACATGATTTGGCGACACCTGTTGGCAAAAGTAGTAGTAGAAATATTGTTTTGTTCATTTAGTGTATGCTGTTTCTCATTCAATTTGTTATACATATTTATATTTAAATGATGTAAGTGAAAAGAACAAAACAAAATCTTGATTCTGCATGTTTTTAGTGTGATTAAGTTGAAATAAGTGGCCTAAATATTACCCCGCATGTTGAAATACAGTAGTTTTATTGTTTTGGATCATCTATTCTAAGTCTCGGATCATATCAACCATATTAACCTCAAATGATAAAGGATTTATACTGGGGCTGCAGTTGACTAAAGAAATTCCTGGTCAGTCGACTAAAGTTGACTAAAAGGGGAGGGGCAAAAAATCCCAAAACAATTTCTTCCACCACTGATTCTGAACACTCAGTATCGGTATTGTTCATGCAAAAAACTTGTATCATTTGATCTCTATCATCAACCGATTAATGGGATAAACAACTAAAACCCTACAGTCCTAATTTCTACTGTGTCTTCTGTGTTTTTCATTGTGTGAAGACTTACTCATTGAGTTGACAGTAAAAGGACACGGGCTGCATGTGGAATGAAAACATGAAGCAGGGCACAGCTGACACGAAACCAGACACTCGCAGAGAGTTCACTCTGTTCCTGCCTCAGAGTACCGTAAAAGTAACGGTACTTTTATCTGTTACAAAAACTATTTATCACATTATCCTTATCACAATACCATACTGTATTTAACAATTTAACTGAAATGTGAGTGTAAAGACAAAGTTTTGTTTTATATCCTCTGTTGTGTGCAAAATCTGGAAGTTAAGCTCAGCATGTAGATGTCGTGTGGTGGTGGTGGTGGTTGTGGGTAGTAGCAGTAGTAGTAGTAGTAGTAGTAGCAGTAGTAGTACTAGTAGTGTTTGCAACAGACTTTATTGATCAACAAGGGAAACTATTTGGACACATTAGCTCACAGTATATTTTAAAAACCAAGTCAAATTATAGAATAAACCCAAAAATAAGAAGCACAAATAATAAGAGACTGATGTCAAATATTTATATAAATGTATATGTACAAGTAAAAAGTAAAATATAGAAATATAGTAAAATCACAGCTATATACAAGAGGTCTTAAGGAAAGCAGCACAAACATGATATGGTGATTGAGAGGATAAAGGCTTATCTGTTACATAGGGTGAGTTGTACAGTTGTAGGGAGTATTATCTGTTATAAGGATGAATTGTTGTACAGTTGTAGGGAGTATTATCTGTTACATAGGGTAAGTTGTACAGTTGTAGGGAGTATTATCTGTTACATAGGGTGAGTTGTACAATTGTAGGGAGTATTATCTGTTACATAAGGGTTAGTTGTACAGTTGTAGGGAGTATTATCTGTTACATCAAAAATAAGAAGCACAAATAATAAGAGACTGATGTCAAATATTTATATAAATGTATATGTACAAGTAAAAAGTAAAATATAGAAATATAGTAAAATCACAGCTATATACAAGAGGTCTTAAGGAAAGCAGCACAAACATGATATGGTGATTGAGAGGATAAAGGCTTATCTGTTACATAGGGTGAGTTGTACAGTTGTAGGGAGTATTATCTGTTATAAGGGTGAATTGTTGTACAGTTGTAGGGAGTATTATCTGTTACATAGGGTAAGTTGTACAGTTGTAGGGAGTATTATCTGTTACATAGGGTGAGTTGTACAATTGTAGGGAGTATTATCTGTTACATAAGGGTTAGTTGTACAGTTGTAGGGAGTATTATCTGTTACATGAGGGTGAGGTGTTGTACAGTTGTTTGAGGTATGGATGTAGTCCCGTATCTCTCACTGTTTGAGCAGAGCTGTATGAGCCTGTTGGAGAATGAGCTCTTCTGTCCCTTTATACTCTGGTGCTGGTAGAGTGTCCATTTTATTTTATTTTATTACTTTTTTGGTTCTAAAATGGTCACAATTATTATTAAAGTTTTTGTATAACTACAATCATTCAGAATTAAAAGTGAACTATTTTCTGTTTGTGGCAGCATGGTGACCAAACAAATAATGCTGTCACTCCTCCTTTTTATTGTACTATATTCTGAATACAGTTTATGTAATAGTTCTTCTGTTTACCGCTATGTGTGAGAAATTACTGCCCTGTTTTCACACATGTGACACATTGTGGTACGACGATGGATTTTTAAAATCATTTCTTTTCTCAGTTTGTTGGTGCCGAAATGAAGAGGAGCGCCTCATTAACTACCTGTTTAAAGAAAAGGGCTACAACAAAGAGCTCCGCCCAGTGGAAAGGCAACAGGATGCAGTGGATGTGTACCTCGCACTCACAATCTCCAATCTCATCTCTCTGGTACTAAATATTATTACATTTATTAGGGATTATTATGAAGTTTGCATAGTAAAAACGAGAAAATCTATATTATATTGCATATTAAATCTCTGTTAAATTGGAGCTAGTTCTGATTATATGTAAGCCACTCGTTTAAAGATGCACTGTGTAACTTTTCTGGTGGAGGGTCTGCCATCTGCTTGTCTTTGTGGCAATGTTATTGTTTTGTCCTGAATGTCCCAGTGAAGCATTAAACATCTCCATCTTGCATTTATTCAATAACATGAGTTTCTTACTGTAAGTGGGCTCGCATCTCCACGGATCCGACACAAAACTTGGCCCTGTGGTGTCACCTGCTGTCTTGTGTGAATAAGTATAATGCTGCACTGTGGAACATTCACGGCAATATCTCCATAGAGAGAAGCAGGTGACGGACTCTCCACCAGAAAAGTTACACAATGCTTACAGCTTAAGTGGTTTTCAAAACAAAAATATAATCCAAAAACACTTTTTTCTCTCTAAAATTGTAACTGTATTTCCCCCTCATAATTTGTCAGCCTTAGCATTTATAATGGTCGACCAAAGAAGCAGCCACAGACCAAATATATTCATATTGAAAGAAATCACGAATTTCTTCTCTGTTTTTAGAAAGAAGTTGATGAGACCTTATTGACCAATGTATGGATAGATCATGTAAGTAAAAGTTATTTATTTCTCTTGTTTTTCTCTCTTCATATGAGTTTGTTGGAAGAAGAATACTGATGTAAGACATAACGATTCAAATCCTGTCCAAGTATAAGCTTATGATGCAATGCTCAGAAGTTACAGAATGGGCTTATCACAAGGTGACACATTAGCAAACACTCCCAAAAAGTTTTAAGATTAAGGGCCCGATCTTGCCCCCAATCCGAACACTAGCACTAACGTTAAAGAGGGGACGTGTCCAGTTCAGGCTGTACTTCACTGCAGGAGGCTTTAAGGAGACGGTACAAGTACATATATGGTGATGACCTCTAAACCAATCTGTGACCACTGTGACCTTTGAATGTGCCACACCACACCCACCCCACGCCCTCAGTCTACTCTGCTCCACCTGATATTCAGGCACCTCTTGTTTAGAGCTCCATGCCCCACACTTGCACTAGGGCCAGGATCAGGCCCTAAAAGTCTGAAAACCCAAGAAAAATACTAAATGAATTTAAACAACACATTTTCAAGAGACTATGGCTAATGCTAACTAATTTGTGACTGTAATTTTAGTTGAGTTCCTGATCAGACTGTAACAGAGCTTCAGACAGAGTGGAGCCTACAGTTAGAATCACACCCCTAATGAATGTTGATTATGTCAGCCTCAAAGTATCAATAGCAGATGATTTCAGCCCTGGAATTGCCAGTCTCTACTGAAGAAAAGGTAAAAGGAGCAGTTAACTTGAAAACATTCAAGGTGGAGCAGAGCATTTTGACCTTTGGTGATGCGGACAGACCTATGATAAAGGTTTACTCAAACATATGTGAATGACACAAAACACAACTCGGGTATGTTTTTGAGGAAGTAACATTATAACATGGCCTATAGCTCACAACAGTTCTTTTTATTTAATATAGGACCTTTAAATCTAAATTCGTGTTTGTTACAGGCGTGGATGGACTACAGACTGACCTGGAACATAAGTGAGTTTGATGGGATCGACATGCTGCGTCTGCCCCCCAGCATGTTGTGGCTGCCTGAGATTGTCCTCGAGAACAAGTGAGACAACTATTTATGTGTAAAAGAAACAGGTTACTTATGCTGTATTGTAGAATAGTAAGCAAAACTGCGCGGAAAACTCCTAGCAATAGACTAAACCTATGACCGTAAATGTTCCCGGGCCATTATCGTATTCAATTCAGTTCTATTCAGTCTTTATTAAAACACATAATATTTGCTTAATTTGCTTAATTATCAAATCACAATGGCTGCAATTTTCAGTGACTAGAATTTTCACCACAAACAATAAAATCTTGTGTTTTATTCTGAATAAAAGCTGTAACCTAACCTGTAGTTTAGATCTGCACAAACTGAATCTGATTTGAAACGTGATTCTTGTATTAGTCGGACATTTCATATTTCAGACTTTTGGCCAATTCTTGTTCAGAAATTGTTGTTTAAAATGTAACAAAAGGTGTAAATCTAAATGCAGTGGTTGTCAGAAATATTGATATTTGATATTTTTGACCAAATCATTATATTGTGTTGTTTCTATAGTAATGACGCCCAGTTCGAGGTGGCCTATTACTCAAATGTGTTGGTTGATAACACTGGGCTTTGCTACTGGCTTCCTCCTGCCATCTTCCGCTCATCGTGCTCCATCAATGTCAACTATTTCCCCTTTGACTGGCAAAACTGCTCTCTTAAATTCACGTAAGACACAATAAATAAGTACTGATATGTTGCACTGACATTCTGGGGGTGTTCTACATGTATCTCTATGATGGAGTGTTCAGCTGTTACCACGGAGACACAATGCACACATTAGCAAACTGAATACTCAAGAGGAAACAGAAAATTCATTTAAACTACACAAGACACAATGCACACATTAGCAAACTGACTTTCACAGACTTTTCAGTCTGTGATCAATACAAGGTCCTGTTTAGAAGTTTCATTTTCAACAAAAAAGGTGAGAATGACAAACTGAAAAACTGTTGGCAAACACTAGCTGTCTCCTGACTGTAATTTTATATGTAAAAGACACACAAATCATCTCACTCATCCAACTAAATCACTTCTTTCTGGTCAATTTGTGGTCAAATAAAGCTCAGATTAAAGTCTAACAAAGCTTCAGACGCATTTGTGCCTATAGTTAGCATCACACCCCCAGGGAATGTCAAAGACATTAGCTCAAAAGTATCAATAGTACAGTAGTATAGGTATTGGCCCATGGAATGTCATCTGACTTAATTTTCTTGTTATTCTTTGTAGATCTTTGACATACAATGCGAAAGAAATCAGAATGTTGCTGAAAGAAGAGGACAATAACACAGTGGAGTGGATCGTCATCGACCCGAATTCATGGACAGGTCAGTCACAACATTTTTGACAAAAAGGAAGTGCTCCAGGAGGCTCTTCTGGCTCCTTCTGACTCTGGCTCCAATGGACTTACATTAGGATCTTGTCGCGCCCTCTTTCTGTAATTACTCATCATTTTGGTCTCAAATGTTCTTATTAACCCGCTCTACATGATCCTTAATTTTTTCCCACTATTTAGTCCATCAAAAAAATCATATTCATAACATAGAGTCTGGCCCCAGATTCAGTCCTGTAACCGTGAGCACTGGGAGCCTGATCTGAGCGGCGCTGAACGCTCTGGGTGACGTCACATTCACTTAGTCGACTTCATTTATACAATCTATGGGCCAAACCCACTCATGATGGTCATCAGGGGCTGCCTTCTCACACCTCACTATGTGACCCACCCATTCAATGTTTGATGTTTTGTCATTCTTGTATAAATACTGCGAGCTCATAGACTCTGGAAGCTGGGAGGTAGAGAGGGGACACTCAGAGGTTTGCCCAGGCCCTGTCCTGGCCTCATCAACAAAGAATAAACCTGCTTTCTATTCCATAACTCACTAGGCTTCAGAAATTGATTATTGCAGCAAAAATTATTTCCACAAGACATGTACCAAAAATACAGATTCTGAATACTCATTTTGAGTAATTGTATTCTGGTACAGTTACTCTCTTATTTGGTGGTATTTAGAATACAGTTACTTTCTTAAGTTAAAAGGAATACATGGCTTTATTATGTAATGTTCTTATTAAACTGCATGGTATTGGTTTTTTGTCTCAAATTAGACATAATTTGTATTTATATGTCCTGTTTTTTCACTATAATGTAATGCAACTTGGTGTAAAAGTATTCAGAATACAATACTCTAATTGGATATCATATGTGTTACAAAGTACATGCAGGTATTTAGTATTCTATATTTTCGAAGTATTCTTCCCATCACATCCCATGTGATGAAGGAACACATTACAGCATGTTGATGTGTCTATGGTGGAGGGTGCACCATCTGTTTTTCTCCAGGGAAATGTTATTGCTTTGTCTAAAATGTTTCACACTATGGTATTAAACTTTTCTATCAGTATGAAGATCAAACAAGGCCAAGTTACAGGTCAGATCTGTGGAGAGGCAACTACGCTTGCAGTCACAAGCTGTAAGTGAATAAATGTAAGGTAGATGTGTTTAATGTCATAGACTGCAGAACATCCAATGCAGAGCAATGACATATCCATAGAAACAAGAAGGTGACAGACACCCAACCGAAAAGCTACACAGTGCAGCTTTAAAGTCTATTTTACGAGTACATAAATAGTGAAATAATAATCTTGAAGGTCTTTTTTACATTTGTGTGCAGAAAACGGTGAATGGGAGGTGATACATCGTCCGGCAAAGAGAAACCTGTATAAACACATCCCAATGGAGAGCAATAAGCATCAGGACATCACCTTTTACCTGATCATCAAACGCAAACCCCTGTTCTACATTGTCAACATCATTATCCCCTGTGTTCTCATCTCCTTCCTGGCTTCGCTGGTCTACTACCTGCCTGCAGACAGTCAGTACAAGAGTCTGATATTAGCTTTTGAGATTGGTGACAAAGTTTATTGATCCACAAGACAAATGACTCAGACAATAACGTCCATAAAACACACTTCTCCTTGCCTGGTGTATTGAAGGAGAACCAAAGGAGCAATTGGTTATCTGTCATTTACAAACAAAATTGTATTTTCAATTAGGTACATCGGGTCTTCTGTATTGATACTTTGCAATGACATCAGCTGGGGGTGTTCTACATGTATCTCTGATGGTGGAATGTTTAGGAATGATCGTGGTGACACAATTCACATATTAAACACTGTCAAAAAAGTTTTAAGATTTCCCAAAAGTTAAGAAAAAACACAAAATTGATTCAAACAACATATTTTTCAGGAATGTTGATGACATCAGCTGAAAAGTATTAATTAATGATACTTAAGATTCTTATGTACAGACCTCTGCTAGTTTCATATCTTGACAGTTTCAGACATTCATGATGTTGCTGTGACGTGTCTGGTGTGATTTAAAGTCCCATATTACATTGTTTTCTCATCTGCTATAATGTTGTTTCCTCATCACAAACATACCTGGAGTTGTGTTTTGTTTTATTCTCACATATTTAACACATAAACCCTGCATATTTAGGCTGAGATTTGAGAAAACACTCATATGGTAAGGTATGTGTTTGTGTTAAATATATGAGAATGAAACAAAACACAACTTAAGAAACAACATTATAAGACAGATCAGAAAATAGGGTAATATGGACCCTTTAAAGATGGAATTCCAGGTGCCACAGTGGGGCGATAGTGGCAAAAAACTGCCGTTGTGTCCTTAGGCAAGGCACTTCACTCACATTGCCTAGTATGGAAGTGGTGTGTGCGTGATTGATGGTGGTGGTCGGAGGGGCCGATGGCGCAGATTGGCAGTCTCGCTTCCGTCAGTCTGCCCCAGGGCAGCTGTGGCTGCAATAGCAGCTTACCACCACTGAGTGTGGAGTGAATGAATAATGAACTGTAAAAAGCGCTTTGGGTGTCTTGAAAAGCGCTATATAAAAATGCAAGGAGAGAGAGAAAGAGAGAGAATATAAGTGCTAAAGGGTCCAAAAAGTTGATCAAGCCTTTTCTCTTCTTGCTTGTGTCTCTTGCAGGTGGAGAGAAGATGACTCTGTCCATCTCTGTGCTGTTGGCTCAGTCTGTGTTTCTGCTGCTGATCTCACAGAGGCTCCCAGAGACCTCCATGTCTGTGCCACTCATCGTCAAGTACGTTAAAGTTTATATATTTAAAGGTGCATTGTGGAACCTTTTTGATAGGGGGTCCGTCACCTGCTTGTTTGTATGGATATGCCATTGCTCTGCCTGACATTAAACAGCTGTAGCTTGTATTTATTCAATTCCAGGAGGGTTTATAGCTCAAAATTAGCTTGGAAAACAGGCTTTCTGATTGTGAGCAGGGTCGCTTCTCCACAGATCTGACCTGTAACTTGTTTGGTCTCCATGAAGATATAAAGGTATAATATCATACTGTAAAACATTCCAGACAAAGCAATTACATCTCCATGGAGAAAACTATTTGACGGACCCTCCACCAGAAAAGTTACACAATGCACCTTAACCTTTATTTTACCAGGCAAAACCTTCAAGAAAACCTATTGTGCTTGAGCCTGGTTCAACTCATTTTCGGTACAGTTGGGGAACAAAATGCAAAACCATTTGCTTGTTGTTTATTTGTGTGTTTATTAAACCAATAATTGGCTTTAACATTATACAAATGGGAAAATAAAATAAATGCAAAGTGCTGCTTGGTAATACTAATAAGAAAAAGAACATAAAAACTTTATTTGCACTGTAAAAACAGGTTTTACACTGCATCAGATTATTAATTCAAATCTTTTGCCTAAATAAGCTCAGCTTTGCAACATATAACCCATAACCACTGTAGAACCACATCAGCCCGTTTTATATTATAATGTGTTTAATGCAGCTTTGCGCGCATTACTTTACTTTTACAGAAACGAAACTTAAACCCGCATGGCTAATTTGCATAAATTAAAAGTGCTGAACAAACAGCTCCCTCCTTTTGCGCTGATGCAGCTTCTGTGGGACTAAAGGACACTCAGACTCAGTGGATTATCTGTGTTGTTTCTGTGGCAGAGGGAGGTGTTCTCATGCTGAGTCTGTTCTGTTCAGTGTAGCTGCACATGTTGTGAATGCAAACACAGAAATTGCAAACTCACCCATGCTCAGGCCTGAACCGAACCGAACGTCCAGTACCAAAACGGTTTGGTAGGAATACATGTACCGTTACAGCCCTATGTATCACCGATTAAGAAAATAAACCTGGAGAATGAAGTAATAATAGTAATAATAATAACACATATTGACAGATAAAACAGAGATACAGAACTGGATGATGGTGAGAGTGACTGTTATGTGGAGTAGAATCTGCCCCCCATGGTGATGAGACAGGCAGAGGGGACAGAGAGCTGGAGAGAGAAGGAGCAGAGGGAGCGAGATGTGGAGGAGGTCAGAGATGTAAGGTGGGGCCAGGTTATGGAGAGGTTTGAAGGTGGTGAGGAAGATTTTGAAGTAGATTCTCTGTTTTATGGGAAGTCAGTGTAGTTCTTGGAGGATGGGGGTGATGTGATGGAAAGACGGGGACCTGGTTATGATGCGGGCTGCGGAGTTTTAGAGAAGCTGCAGTTTCTGGAGGGATTTGTTAGGGAGGCCATAGAGAAGGGAGTTACAGTAATCAATCCGGGAGGTGACAAGACTGTGAACAAGTATGGCAGAGGTGTGAGGATTGAAAGAGGGACGGAGACAAGCGATATTGCGGAGGTGAAAGGAGGCAGAGCGGGTGATGTTATTGATGT
>JACN01044345.1:0-10555 GCA_000787155.1 Scartelaos histophorus | reverse complement strand
AGTCATGAACTTCACCGCGTGTCACTGCGGTAATGTGAACACAGCTCCTGCTCCAGTCATACAGTGATCAGAAAGCCTTTATGTTAAATACTTTAACCTCACCAGTCATGAACTTCACCGCGTGTCACTGCGGTAATGTGAACACAGCTCCTGCTCCAGTCATACAGTGATCAGAAAGCCTTTATGTTAAATACTTTAAACACACAGAAGACATCAAATATATGAAGCAGGATTTAAAATTGTGTATGAAAGAAAAACACAACTAATACATATTTCTATATTTCATATTCAAATGACAGGGTTGAGATTAAATACATTTTTCTTTCTTTTTGAGCAATTTTGCTGTTGTCGTTTTTGTCCCTGTTGATACGACTGCACTGATGTCAATATGATGAGTTTTTGACATACAGACAAGGTTTATTTCTCTTCTTAAAGCAGATATGGACAGGGCCTGGGTCTGCCCTGGAGACCAACAGCATCTCTTGAGTATCCTGTCTCCAGTACCCCCTTCTCTCCATCTCCTGAGTATCCCCCCCAGAGCATCAAAACAGAGTGACTTTTGCCACAGACTTGTTCTAATCAACTTGACTTAAATTTGAAAACAAGTAAGACAACATAGTGTTTCCTGTGGGGCGGGGACAGTTGTGTCTGGTGAGCCTGATAATGACAGGTTGGACTGGGGGGATGTGATGCGCAGTAGTTTCATGTGATGTGTAATGTGTTTGTGCTCTGAATGGGGAGTAACTCAGACTGTCGACGATGTTGAAGTTGATTTAAAAGTGCTAAATTCTTCATAAACAACATAAGTGCAACATGGTTGTTACACATTCTGTGACACATTATGTGTTAGAAGTTAGTACCCTATACAAGAAAAAAAACTCCTTAAAAAAAAATTATCCAGGTCAAGAGAGTTTAAACTTTATTTTACTTGACACCAGTCTCTTTTTATTTGATACTCGCTATTTTTATTGCTATCTATCTAGAATTTAGAATTACCTAATTAGTATTATAGATTTTTCTCTTTGTTCTTATAATATAATGTGATTTGTGAGCTATCAATAACTAAATGTAAGTGTAAGTAGGTGTATCAACACACTCTTATCTTAAGACATTCTCCAGAGCTTGCAGGTACATGTTAGGCAAACTTCCAACCAATCAGCTTCCTCCTTCAGAGTGTGAAATTATCAACTGACTGTCCTGAGGCTCTGTTAAGACTCTGAGCTCAGCCGGCATCATCTGTTTCTGCTCTTAGCTCTATAAAGGTGCTTCTGATCACAAGTTTCTCTGTCCACAACTGAACCTGAGACTCAACATGTCATGACTCATGTGAAAGCTCAGAAACTCCAGAATTCTTTTAATGCAATTCGTTATGTCTTCCTTTTAAAATTCATTCAATTGTGTGTTTGTTTGCCTTTTTTTTTTTTTTTATTTGTTTTTATGTACTGGGCACAGTGTCTGTGATGCAGTAAGTGCAAAGGTGAACCTGCCTCTAACACAATAAACACAAGACACTGTGCAGCTTTATCTATTTTTTACTTTCAATACTTTTTCAGAATCATGGCGGACAAACAAGACACTGCTGATGCAGCGATGTGAGTATTGGGCTCTCTTCATCCATCCATCCATCTTCTCCCGCTTAATCCAGCTGGGTCGCGGGGGCAGCACGCTGCCCATTACTCTATGCACCTCTCATTCAGGCTCTCTTCATGTTATAGTCTATTGATACTTTGGAGTGACGTCATGCTGTGTTCTACATGTGGATCAATGTCAATTTCATAATAATTCCCCACATATTTGTAGTACCTCTGACCTCCATGCAACCAAATCATTTTCTCAGATTTTCTGAGCATTCTGCATGTTTTTTGTACTTTAAGTGTTAAAATGTTCATGTGGTGTGACTGTCCGCCCTTAACTTAAAATTACTATAAATATTTTTTGGCATATTTTCTGAAGGTTTTTGTCCTACATGAAATTTCATCTTTCTTGAATATATATTTGACCTATAATATTCAAACAAATATCCTATGAGCGTGTCCATTTTTTTTTTCAAATCTTATGTTTTCATGTTTTCAAATCTCAATCTCGTGTTCATATGACTCACAACTTAGATTAACATCCCATGTTTTAGAAAAGAAAACTATTTTAAGGTTATTCTTGGTCTCACCACAAGACATTTTTTAAGGTCATAGCCAATTCATGTACATAAAAAAACTCTAAAAATGCTGCATATAAATGTCAAACATAGATTTCTGCACCTGACATCGTAAATATTTGAAAAAGTTCAATAGAAACAAAATTGTAAAATTTGCTTGTTGAAAATTATTTTACATCATTGATGCATGTATCTCTTACAGGACAATCTAAGTGAAACCTGGTGAATTCATCAGAGAGGACATGTATGCACGCAAAAGGGGAGGCAGGTGCTGTACTTAACAGAACAGTTTTGGTCACGTTGGAAAAGAGAATATCTTTCAACAGGGCAGAAATGGCACATTTCATTGTCATGGAAAAGGCCCCACAACAAATGGACACAGTAATGGATGAAGATTCATTATGGAAAAAGAAAGATTGAGAAGGGACAACATTCCAGAACACAGTTGACTGTGGATTGCCCAGTGCAGAAAGTCATTCTGCTACTAGAGACTGAATAACCACTGTTTAAGATTAAGTTTATTAATGAACATTTAAAATGTAAATATGTAAAGATTATAGCCAATGTGGTTAGTTTCAATCTTCAGTCGTCCAGCAGGTAGAATGCTCTACGGGACACTGAAAATACAGCAACAAACACTCAAAAGTACAAAACATCACCACTGTCACTAATCACTGCACATACAATTCATTTCAGACAGTTCATTTGAACTTAAAAATCAAGAGTTAAGTGAGCACTGTGCAACCTTTTTTGGTTGGGGTTCTGTCAACTGCTTTCTATGGAGATGTCATTGCTCTGCATGGAATGTTCCACAGTATGACATTAAACAGTTCTACCTTACATTTACACATTCCAAGGCAACATGTGAAACATTTCCATGGAGAAAAGCATTTGACGGACACTCCACACAGTGCACCTTTTAAATAAGTATTCCTACATACTTATTGCATGTGTTCTCTGGTGCATTTTGAGATGGTACGACTGTCTGAACCCTTTCCCACACTCTCCGCACAGATACGGCCTCTCTCCAGAGTGCGTCCGCTGGTGCCTTTTTAACCTGTTTGCGCTCAGAAAACTTTTATCGCAATCGCCGCACGCGTACGGCTTCGCTCCTGTGTGGTACCGCAAATGGATCGTCAAGTAACATGACTGGGTGAACTTTTTACCGCAATGCTGACATTCAAACGGCTTATGTCCCGTGTGAAATCTCTCATGTTTTAGCAGCTCTGCATGTGAGAAAAATCCCTTACCGCAGTCCGAGCACAGGTACGGACGCTCTCCCGAATGCGTCAGCTCGTGCCGTGTCAGGGTCGCTTTGTAAACAAAACTTTTATCACATTGCGTGCATTTAAAAACATCCTCCCTCGTGTGGCAACGCTCGTGCTTCTTCATGTTACGTTCACGCTTAAAACCTTTATTGCAAAACGAGCAGCTGAAAGCCATTTCTTGAGAGTGGATTTTCAAATGCGTCACCAAGCCTCCTCTGTATAGAAAACCCTTGCCACACTGGCTACAAACATGTGGTCTTTCTTTTTGGTGGATGCGTTGATGAGAAGTTAGAGCTGATCTATGTGCAAAACATTTACCGCAAACACATACATGCAGGTTTGCTTCATGTTGTGATCGTACGTGGGTATTCAGAGCACTAGTGTTTTCAAAATCTAACTCACAATGTGGACATTTTAACCTATTCCCCGCTTTGGAGCAAAAAGTCCTCAAATGTCTAACAAAAGCAGACTTCCACGCGAAATTCTTACTACATTTACTGCAAAAATACTCTCCGTTTTGCATATGCGTGCTTGTATGCTCCTTATATTCCACTAAAGATTTAAAAAGTTTCTCGCAAATTGTGCATTTAAACTCTGAGTTAGTTTTATGCAGTAATTTGTGTCTTTCTAGCGATTGTTTGAAGGTGAAACTGCGATCACATTGGGTACAAAGAAAAGGTTGCTCGCCGGTGTGGGTGCGCTGATGGGAAGCGAGGAGAGAGTGGAATTTGAATGTTTTGGAGCAGTAAGAACAGCTATATCGTCCGTCAGTATTTTCCGCTTTAGCTTCTTGGGTAGTTTTCTCTGAGTCGGGTTGGGTACAGTGGGATGATTCGATGTGTTGATGAACTTGGTCTTGTTCTGGATGTCTGTAGTCACATTGGGGGCATGAGAACACAGCATCCCCTGTCACAGCACCTGAAGAAAAGCAAAAATACAACATTTACTATTATTTTATAGGGAGAGTTGATATGGTGTAGAGGAATAGTGAATATGAGGTGCAGAGGAAGGGCACTGATTAAATGGTGCAGAGGAGGTTGAGGTTAGACCCGTGAAATGAAAATAATCATAGAAAACATAAGAGACAAAACCTAAATGTGTCCATATTAAAACAAAACTGTACTTTTACTAAAAGCATGTTTTAATAGTTAATAAACATACCTTCCTCTTCATTCGATGTGTCCGTAGATGCCCCATATGAATGCTCAGAACTTAAGAAAATACATTCATAGATTAAAATACTTTAATTAATACACTGAAAATGTGTTTAGAACCCATTATGAATTTGGCAATTACTATTAAAAGTCCTATATTGCGCAAAATTGTTATAGCCTCAAACATACCTGAAGTTGTTTTGTTTCATTCGCACATGTCGCATAGTAATTCTTTTATTAGCCGGTCTACATCCCCAAAGCTCATTAACTTGTGATGTGATGCGCTGGTAATTTTCAAGTTAGCAGCTACCTTTACCTTTTGTTTAGTAGAAAATCATTCCAGAACTGAACTCATTCAAATGATTTCAGTAAAGGTGTATGGAGTTTAAAAACACAGTGGAGCGCTTCCTTTATCACCACTGCATTGGAACAAGGCATTTTCAGCCTCAGTGCAGGGTTTATGTGTTTAAATATGTGTGAATGAAACAAAACAAAAGGGAGTTTTTTTTTTTTCTGAAGAAACAACATTATAACATAGATCAAATAATAGCATAATCTGGGGTCTTTAAGGTGTACGGAGGAGAACTTCCTGGAACTACCTGATGACATAATGCAGTGGGACCAAGCATTTTGAGGTCTTTGAATGAAACCATGTTTTGGTATGCATTTGATTTGGAAACATTTAAACATTATAATTAATAGACCTGTTAAAAATATAATGTATTTTGTGCCATTTTGGTAAGAAAATGTTCACATCTGTATAATTAAAATACCAACATCATTACAACAAATAAAAATAAACCATGTACTTTTATAGGTCAACTGTCCAGATAGTTTGTTCCTTACCTTTTCAGAGGCTGTATAGGCTTCATCCCTCCATCTTTCTCTCGTTCCTTCAGTCTTCTAGTCCTCTTCTGTGAGTCATTCATCTGCACCTTCATCGTGGGCTTGCGTTTTCTTCCGCTCGTTCTTACTTTTACCAGTGAAATCACTTCATTCATAAGCTGTGCATCTATCACTGCATTTACAGACATAGATTCAACCTTTTGAGATTTCTGTTGCTCTTCAGTTGGTTCAGATGCCCTTCCTTCAATATCTTCCTTGGTTGTATGCACTTCTTGAATACTGTTGACTATCTCGCTATTAGCATTATAATCTGTATGCGTTTTCATATGTTGCTCCAAAGCTAGTTCCTGGGTAAACTTTTTGTCACACTGTTGACAGTTGTACTCCCCATCTTGTGTATGAATTTGCTTATGTGCGTTTTTGGCTGTTAGTGAAGGAAATTTTTCATGGCATATAGTACATTCGTAGCTTTTTCCAGTTTTGTGCGTGTGTCTGTGTCTTTCTAAAGATTGTCTGAAAGAAAAGCAGCGGCCGCACTGTGTACATTTGTGTGGTCGTTCACCCGTATGAATAACTCTATGCGCTACCAAAAAGGAAGCAAATTTGAATTTCTTATTGCAGTCTGGGCAACTGTGAAGTCTGGAAACGATTTTAGGTTGCGATACTTGTAAATTTTCCAACACGGTCGACTCTTTTGTCTCTTCAACAGCTTCACTTTCTTCAGCGTTTTTGTTAACATTATCAGATAGCACATTTGCAATAACTTCTTCTCCCATTGTACTTGTACTGTTTCGAGTTGTGTCGTCTATAACCACTTCTATACCAGAATTGGCAGGCAATTCAACCTCTGCATATTCAGTTACAGTGATGATCTCCATGGCAACATTGTCAACAAATGATATGGGGTGTTGGCTTTCATTTTGGATGTGAATTTGACTTGAATTGACTTCAGTGTTGTATTTTTCCTCATGTTTTGTTGTTCTTTTTAAGGATGCAGTTGAAAGCCATGGAAAGATGTGGTCACCCACAGTAGAAGGAGGAACTGGGAGAGAGACAAAACAGTAATAAAATGTCACCTTGAATAACTGGACCAAAATAAAGGTTAAACTTTTAATTAATCAATGAATATATGTATGCAGTTAAATCTATCACGGTGACATTTATAGGCCCTGTGTAATTTAATCAAAGAACTTTAACTGAAACTTCAGATGATAGTTTGGAGCAATTTATATTTTATAATTTCAGTGAATGACACAATTTTAGAATACTGATATAAAAATACTTCTACTCTCACTTTTTAAGTTTTTGTAACTGAAAAATACTATACCATGTTGCTCTAAATGTCCCAGTTTTTTGTGATGATTGAGCAGATTCTTGATGTGAATTGGATCAGACAGACACTGGAGAAAATCTTCAAAAACAGAGTTTTGTCCAAGCCACGAAACAGTCTGTTGAAAATAAGATTAAATCGTTACATTTGAAAAGTAAATTTTGTGTGAAATGTAATATAACATATTATGCAACAATTGTTTTTTTTTCTCTCATTATGTTTTGGCACTAATGAAAACTGAATTTAAAGGTGCACTTCATTTGTTGAATTGTTGGCCACCTGCTTAGGCCATGGAGATGTTGCCTTGACAGGAATGTTCATCAGTATGGCATTAAGTTTATGCTTTTTATGTTTATTAAATTCCAGGTGTTTTTACTGACCAAAAACAGTTTGAAAAACATATTTTTACTAAGATCTGAACTGGTCTGGTGGTGTCATCTGCTGTTTCCATAGAGACAAATACATTTGATGCCATAGTGAGGAACATTCCATTGAGACAATCGGGTGATGTTCCCTCCTCCTGATCGTGCATCTTTAACTTAGAATAATTCAAAAGTCCACTGACAGCCCTCCTCACCTGCTCTAGTTCTGGTGCAGGCAGCAGCTGATTCAATCGACAAAGAAACTCCCAGAACAACATCTGCAGATCACTGTCAAACATGGCTCCTGACTCCTCACTCCACTCCTACAAACAGCAAGATACACAATTCAATAATAACTTTTAGTAAATGATTATTTTTTTATTATTAGTTTTTACTATTTGTTTTTTAGATGTTATTACTACTAATAAATAATGGTATTGTTTTTATTTTGAAACTTATTTTGCCCTTCATTTAAAATTAAGAAAAGCAAGATTAATGTTTTTATTATTGAATTAGAATTATTGTTAAAGGTGCACTCAATAACACTTTGGTTGAGGGTCTGTCACCTGCTTGTTTCTATGGATATGTCACTGCTCTGCTTGGAATGCCACAATATGACATGAAACAGCTCTACTTTACATTTATTCAATTACAGGTGGTTTCATAGCTCAAAAATACCTAGAAAAACACTGATTCTGACAGTGAGCGGTGGCCTCTCCACAAAATACCTAGAAAAACACTGATTCTGACAGTGAGCGGTGTCGCCTCTCCACAGATCTGACCTGCAACTTGGGTCTGGTTTGGTCTCCATGAAGATAGAAAGGTTTAACAGCATACTGTGAAACATTCCAGACAAAGCAATTACATCTCCACAGAGAAAGGTTTTGACGGACCCTCCAACAGAAAAGTTACAAAATGCAGGTTTAACCATCATAAATAATGCAAATGTGATTACTTGAAAAAAAGTTTGTCTTTCTTGATCGTCCTTAAGAAGAGTATGAATCAACTCTGCAAAGTCCACAGCAGCTTTCTCCTCCTCTGACATCTGAAAAATGTGTGTGTTAATACAAAACAGATATAGCAATCACTGTGCAAATACAACAGTCTCTTATTGTAAAGAAACCTCTGTATATAATATTGACATTTACTTGTCTGCGTTGAACTGACAGCTGTGGTTTAATCTTTGCCAAATACAACAGGGTCATGTCTTGATCGTCTCCTTTTCGGCACAACTCAAGAATGAACTAGATCAAGGAAAAGCATGTGAATATAATTACTGTAAATAAAAGAGACATGATGGAAAATTTACTTTTATGAGCTTTTAACCATGTTATAACTGATTTCCCAGTTTCCATTTCATCAGTAACTTTATTCATGCATTTCTGAGTAATCTTGTATTTCCTGGTTTGAGGTTTGACAGACTCAAACTATTTCTATTTTAACCCATCTCCTATTTCTACTTATTTCAAAAATGCAGACTTTGAATTATACTCAAAAGTCACATTATTATACAGTACATTATTCAAAAATAATTGATAGTTTACTCAAGTGACTCAACTCTTGAACTCTTTATATTACAACACAAATCTGCAGGCCCCACATTTCCACACAAGTTTATAGGTTTTGATGTGCCTGAAACCCAGCTATTGTTTGTTCCACTATAGCGAATCAGTGTTGTAACCGCAAGGCACAAGAACAATTAACACCACTATATAAAGGAAATAAGAAAACATTATATTATAAACAGCACTGCACATTTTTACAGCAGATTTTTAAAAACATCCAAAGAAACTAAGCATACCTGAGCTCTGAGCGCTAAAATGAGTTGAGTCCAGTGTTTGCACAGGAGCAGCTCCGGGACCGTCTCCATCACAAACGACACAAACTCAGACACTTTCCAGAAATTCATCACCTCCTTTTTCTTCACAATCCGCCACATCGATGCTGACAGGAGCTGGAGAGGAGGGGCCAGGAGACGCATAGAGGCCAGGGGCAGAGGGACAGCTGGGAACAAGAAAAACAATATAATTTAAACTCAAATCAAGGTGAAATTCATGCACTATATCATATTTTTCAAACTTTTTTGAGGCACAGTATATCCTTTACTAAATTGTTATTATCAAAAGACACCTTCATATCTTGCAATATTTTTTGTGCCCTTTCTGATTCAGAGGTTTGCTCAGGGTACTCCAAAACAGATGGAATGAATTTATTATAATATAACTGACAATAACTAAAATAAAAATAAAAACTAAAACTAAAATAAACATTTTATTCATCATGGAAATCAAACCTGGCCAATTTACAGGTCAGATCTGTGGAGAGGCGACCCCGCTCACGGTTACAACACCTGTTTTTCTAGGTATTTTTGAGCAATAAAGCCACCTGTAATTGAATAAATGTAAGGTAGATCTGTTTAAAATCATACTATAGAACATTCCAGACTGAGCAATGACATATCCATAGAAACAAGCAGGTGACTCATACACTTGAAAACCAAATTCAGCCACATTTTGGACTGTCAGACCTATTTCCTTTTGTTTTGTGTAGCATCTCAGTATATCCCTCTCTCTTCTATCCCTTTTACACTTCAATAACGAGCTATACGAGATAATTCAATCTATACAAACTTAGCTGGAATTGAATGCAATGCCTTGTTTATCTTGCTATTTTCCCATTCATTTTGCGTTTAATTACAAATTTAAACGTGTAAACATAAGTCACTTTTCCTGAATATATCAGAACATTGCTGCTATTGAACACACAGCTTGTAACGAAAGGTTGCATTCAAAAACACTAGATTATTTTAGCTCGACCATTTGGAAGCTAAATTAGATTCAAGCAAATTGGATGATTTATTTAACTTACAATAAATAAACAGTTGTCCAAAAGGCGCTTATTTTATCATTTAAAACCAACCTTTTGCAGAAGGTATCGCAGCTAGGTCCATTTTCTGCAACGCAATGTGAAAGTTTGATCTTAAGCTAGCTGCTATTAGCTTGCTATAAAGTCAAATATGTGCTAAAATATTGCAAAGAATCCACAGATGTTACGGTCAATATTTAAACACATGTTCTTCTAATGAAACAATGAATACAGAGATAAATTAAGTCACGTTTTAGGCTTGTATTTGACAAAATGTTCAAAAGTGAAATATTTGTTTTTATCCAGCTCTTCTTCGGCGAGTTGGTGAGCGCGGTATTCTGATGTCGCCCTCTGCTGGAAAAACGGCACACCAGCGTTTAACATTCTGCCTATAGATTTAAATAAACGAATTAAATATGCATAACATTCATGGGTGGATCTATCATAAAATTACAAAACTGAATACTCCAACTCCAAAAATCAACCAGTAGTGGAAAATATAGAATACAAAGTAGATTAACACGGTAAAAGTCTATGTCAAAAAATAGTAATGTTTTTATGATGATGATGATGATGAT
>JACN01144331.1:0-14308 GCA_000787155.1 Scartelaos histophorus | reverse complement strand
ACAGGAGCAAATCTTGACATTCAAAATATTCCAAAATTTTCACTGCACATAAACCATGAAAGTTATCAAAATAATTCAGCTAACTTTTGATGCCCCACTTCTCTAGATGATGTACGGTGATTTTCAGCCCTGTGAGTGAACCGCCTTCACAGGAGTGCGTTAAAATGCAACGTGAGCGAAAATGCTGATTCAGCATTTTGGCAAGTTCAATCCAAGATGGCCGCCTTCCTGTAACTCAGGGGGCGTGGCCATAATAATATTTTAGTTTTGTTTGCTTTGACATGACGAATGTGTGTACCGAATTTCGGGGCTCTACGACAACGTTGACATCAGGGCAGCTCCCATAGGGGTAATGTATTTTACGATACAGCGCCACCCGGAGTTTGGTGAGTTTTTGAGCGTGTTTAGGGGGTCAAATTAGCCCTCAAAGAGCAGAAGAAATAAAAATAATAAAAATAATATTTTTAGCAAAAACAATATATCCTTCAACTTTAGAACAGCATATTATACGTTTTTTGAAAGCTCTCGACCTTCCCCTCGTCACCGTGGGGTCATTGGGGCATGACGAGGTCATATGCGCTCGTCATTCGCCGTCCCCATCTCATCGGAGTCAACCCTCGCCCTCCCTTTGACCTCAATGCATTTCAGCAGTCACCAATATGGCCCAGGCCTTGGGCGTGAGTTATTGGGACACTGCTGTTCATAGGCCCTTCGCCAGCCTCTGGCACTCGGGCCTAATAACACTCAACTCTGAAATATTTTAACCCTAATATTTAACACCAGTTTTTGCTATGTATGGAGTTTAAAAACACAGTGGACCTGTATTACCAGATGACGTCAAAAGGCGGAAAAGAGTGTTTTCACTTTGATAAAATATCTCAGCCTAAATACGCAGGCTTTGTGAGTTAAACATGTGTGAATTAAACCAAACACTCCAGATATGTTTGTGATGAGGAAACATATTACACATTACATATTACACATTACTAGAGATGCACGGAAATGACAATTTGTGGCCGAAACAAAAAAAAAAAATTAAACGCTTGGCCAAATACCAAAACTGAAACGGAATATCAAATGTGATTAAGTTCATTTTTTAATTCTGCATTCATAGCCTGTTTTTAGACAAAACAACAATTCCAAAACACTTAAGTGCATTAACAGTCTGCATTTGTTGTCAAATATTTAATTATCTCAAATTTTCTCTTTTCATATTGTGAGAAAATGTTTGTTTCTAATTGATATAACAGTGGGTCAAGTCTTTCGTAATTGCAAGACCTATGAAAATTTCTTTTTAAATGCATAATCCAGGCCAGTTTGTTAAATTCATCATCTTTTGGGGTCTGTACCTCGTTAGCAGCATTGGGGTCTGCTCCCCCCTCCAGCAGCAGCAGACACTTGGGGGTACACTCCAGGGCGTTCTCACACATGAGCTGGAACACGTGGCTCCCTGAAGCTGACACGTTGTTGGCGTTGGCGTGATGCTTCATAGCCGTCTGCAGACAGCGTGTGTGGGACTTGGTGGGATAGATACAGTAGAACAGCACACCTAAAGGTCAAACAAATACACACTATGAATTTCATGGAGGAGACCTCGAGTTTAGGTTAGTCAGTGTAATTTACCACAAAAAAATCAAATTTATTCCATTAAAGTCTGAGTCCTGCTTCAACACAAAGGATAGTGAATCAACTTTAAAAAACAGATGACAGCTATCTGGTATTTATTAAATGTAAATTTTGAATTTGAAAGTTTTAATGTAAAATTTGGGGCAATAGTTAAACGCTGTTTAATTATTATCTACAATAGTCAGTATAGTATCAGCTGTTGATGGTATTGCACAATTTACCATACTTAGAAATTCTGAAAATCTTACATGATAAAGGTATATACCAACTAACTACAAAGTTACACACAGTTAATTTGGCTGTATGTGGATTATCCTTTATTTTCACAACTACCGGTACATGTATTCAGACATATTAATATTTGTTACATAGAAGACAAAGTTGTAATCACACATAACTGGCTCTTTATCAGGTCATGTCAAAGTATTAAGCGCTCATCCCACAAACAAAGACTTCATGTAATGTAATGTAATGTAATCCTGACAGGCCTCCAGTCCTTCAGACAATGGACTGGTTTAAAGTTACTGCTTCTGTTCTACACCACAGGATCCCCAGCAGCCCTGATCTGTAATTAGATGTACTCAACGTACAAGCACAAATCATATGTTGTAAGTAACTATGTCTAAACTATAATGGGTTTTGCACTTTTATCTATAAACCTGAGGCAAAACCCCATCTAAGCTTTACTTTTCACTTCAAGTTCTTGTAATAATAGCTCCGGACACAGGGTAATTGGAGTAATTATGTCAATTAGCTTAAAAAGAAGCCTGAATAAGAAGATGGGGCCTCTCTAGGAGTCGTCTGGGATACCTCATCAATATCTAAAGAGAAAGGGCACTGTGTGCATTCTGATGAGCTGTAAGACAAGGCAAGATGCTCCCCTGACATGTAACAGAAAACAGCCCTGTGCCAATGACCTCACAGTGAAACACAAACTGGGAGTCAAACACGGGTTAGTCCAGGCTTGTCTTACTGACCCGCAAATGATGAACTTTACAAAACCTATTTTAATTTCTAATGCCATTAAGATATGTTTGATACTTTGCAAGAGAAATACTGAGCTTCAACTGTAACTTTGCATACTTTTTATTATTTATTCATTCAAAACTGAAAATAAGAAGCCACACACATCTACTTTACCCTATGGCTGGGAAATATGACCAAACATTATTAATTCATTTTGACTGATCATAATTATACATTCAGATTAATTTAGTTTTGTTAAGCATAAGTCAGTGATAGTTTCATAAACAATACAGGTTTTCACTGACCAAGAACCACAAAAAAGAAACTCAATAATTGATCAGCCAAGCAGGTTGATTTTGGACTTTCCCTTACCTTTCCCTTCAGAATCCAGAAGAGTCATGTCTGCATGATGTTGGGCGAGGAGAGCCACTATGGCCTCATTCCCGAGCTCTGCAGCCATCATCACCGGGGTAACGCCCTTCTTGTTCTGTACATCCGGAACAGCTCCATGGGACAGGAGGAAACTCACCAGCTCTATAACAACATAGACATAAAGATACTGTTCAAATGGGACGCTACAAGCTTTTACTATTATGAAATGATAGTTAATTGGAGAGTTTGTATTTTTAGATAAGTGGGTACAATATTACAGCCACCATTAAGCAGTCTTACACATCTGCAGTTATATCATATTGCACATTTTCTCTTTTATATTGTGAATTTTCTATTACCATATCACTGTGCCCTAGTATAAAGTTACATTAAGCTTTATTCATCACCCTGTTTGTTTGCGGCCACTGCCGCATGCAGCACCCCGGTCCCATCCTTGGGCTCGGTCAGGTTGATGAGGCCATCAGCTCCGTACTCCAGCAGGTTCTTAATCTGCTCCTTGTCATTTTCGTGAACGCACTGAATCATCTTATAGATCTGCAGCATCTCCAGGCGCCCCTCAGCCTCTCTGCTCGTCATGGTGAGGGCAGAAAAGGGCTGGACAACAGAGAGAAGAAAAAGCACATTTACATGAGTTACTTTACAATTATTCACTCATTGGTCCAGAATGATGAAAAATTGTTGCCTTAGCAATTCAGAATTTAAAACTCTGAATTATTTTGAACCGAAAGTGCTAAAAATATTGCATTTTAGCTACAGGAAGATGAAACCCATGAGTAAAGGTTAACAACGGTTACAACTTCATATTCATGCATTTCAGCTTCATGTTCAAGGTGACATTTTGGAGACTTTTCACCATTCAAACTTTATAACATAATAATACAGTCGTATTTCACCATTCTGAAACTCATGAATTCTCTGTTTGAATGTGTATTGTGTGAGTTTAGTAATTAGCCAACGTTAGCACAGTGTTAGCTAAGAATGAACAGGTTACAGTTCATATTTTGAATGATTATCGTGGCATAAAATGATCTTGTGCCTTAGCCTATTTTACTAGGTTAAATAGAAATTAGAGTTTAGCACAGACGAACAAAAACAACACACATATATAAAATAAATCGGTGAGTTTTCAATGTGTAATGTTATATCATAAACAGTCAATTAAATGTAGCCTTCAAACTTTTGACGCACCTGTTGCTCCGCTTTCTTTTCCCTCGGTCACCGTCTGCACTTCACAGCTCCTTTATACGCGGAATCAAACATCTAACTAGTTATACAAGAAAACCTCCGACTCACAAATTAAAAATAACGTAACATAGTTAATTTCTTTACCAACACGTTTATTAAGCTTGTGGGACACATTTTGCGGCTCCAGAAGAAACGAAACAAACAGAGCTCCATGGCAACGGAACGCGCGTAAAACCCCGGAAAGAGACAGACGCACGGGCCCGTGAATGAGTCTAACACACACTGTGTACACTGACATACAGTACACAGTCTGGGCTTAATGTATGGGGCCTACTCAAATAAGAGCAATCAAATATATCAAATATATATGGACCTGCTGACCCCTGGGGAACCTCAAAAGAACTGCAGTTGGAATATCATTGTTTACATTTACAAGATTTGTCAAGTTTTTTTTTTTCTTCTTTTATCCAAAATGCATGAAGAAGAATACTACATACGTTTTTATTTTGAAAGAGAAAGGTTTTACTGCTGTGAGTCTTTACAGATTTCATTATGGCTAAGGCTGACATAAAAACTGAATAGAAAACATAAAAACTGAATAGAAAGCACATGGGAGCGCCCGAAAACTGTAAAGAGTTTTACCACATGTAACTCTAACTATCAAATACCAACCCTAATGCATCCATAGGTTAAATTACATGTTCATTTGAGGTATCCCAATTGCCTTTGCTTTCCCCTTGACCAACAGTGCATAGATCAATTTACGTAAGTAAAAGACTTTTTGCTCGCTTGATTGACAAAGAAAATAAAGCTCTTTATAAAGGCCTTTATTAAAGACACCAACTCTCTCCACTGTGAATAAAGGACTATGCACAAAATGACCGTTTTCTCAGGACATTTGGTGTTTTATTACAGTGAGGTCTACTGAAATCTTTACAGCAGGTGGCAGTGACGCGCAGCGAAACAAGCAGTGCAGAGTGTGAGTCCAATGGGCCAGTGAAAAGAAAAAACAATTATACAGGTTAAATAATTATAGAAAAGTTGTATTAGAACTATTTGGACTTTTTTAATAATGATAAAGCTTTCCTAAATTACAGAACTCTGTTATTCCGAGTTTATTAGTATTGTACACATGACAGGAGTTTTTTTTTGTTTTGTTTTTTTTTTGTTTTTTTTAATTTATATATTTATTTTTTAGACTGTCCTCTTTTTTAGATCCGCTAGTTAATAAAAGGTGTTTTATAAAACTTCCACCTGCTCATCACCTGCTGATGTTTTTGATTTGTTTTGCTGCTCAAAAATGCATCAGAGAAGATCACGGAAATAGAAGGTTAAACCTGAAAACACTGTTCATGGAGAAATATCATTTTAATCCCATGCTGTGGAAAATTTGTGTTCATTTGAAAACTAGTGCTTTAATGACACCACAAGGTGGAACAGAGTATTTTGAGCTTTGGGGATTCAGGCAGTCTAATACTCCAGGGTTACTTAAACATGCGTAAATTAAACAAAGCACAACTCTTAGGAAGTAAAGAGTTGAAAATAAAGTAATAAGTAATTAATAAAGGTTAGAAATCGCCAAATCAAAAACTGAAAAAAAAAAAAAAGCACAAAGTCACTCTTCACTTGTGTAAAACTCTGTATTTCAGGCACATGTGAAAAAACATACAAAACATTGCCGGTACCTGTAATTGGTGAGAAAGTGGTAACACAAATATCTATAAAATATGTACATTCCTATCTTTCAGAGTTATATCTTGCATAGAAACTTACAAAATTACATCCCAGTCCATTATGTGACTGTTTCTTGCTTATAAATATACATTAAAATAGTCATATTCATTCATGTAAAAATAGAAAAAGTACTGGTGGTGACTCATAATAATAAAGCATATATTTCTTTAAATTTCAGAGTATCTACAACAAAATAATTCTTCATCTTCTTCATAACAGGTGGGATTTATGGCGCAGAAATAAGGTTAAGCTTCGGTATTTGTTTAGTTTTAATCAAAGTTACACAGTACGAGGCAGCAGCTGAGTGACTTTAAAACTGTTATCTTTCTGGTTTTACATCGGCCCATATTAGGAGACACTGACAATCCACTTTTCCCTCTGGCCAGAAATTGTCTCCTGCTAAGATTCTTCAAGCAGCTGAAAATGGATCTTTGTTTTGCCCTTATAACTTTGGGATTTAATGATAATGTATATAATGTCTTTTCATAAGGTTATAGTTATCTTCTGTAAGTGAGCACAGGGGGGGCACTGCTCAATGCCAACTCACAGTACACTGGAATAACCTGTTTTGCAGTAAAGAAAAAAGTAGTGCATTATCAAGCCCTTTGTTAATGTAATTTAAAGGTGCACTATGCAACTTTTCAGGTAGAGGGTTCATCATGTGTTTGTCCCCATCGAGATGTCAGTGCTTTGTCTGGAATGTTTCACCACATAGCATTAAACTTAACTGTCCTACATTACGTCAATTACAGGTATTTTATTGCACAAAAATACCTTTAAAACATGCATTTTCATTGTCAGAATGGTCCACAGATTCCACAGATCTGACCTGTAACTTGGCCTTGTAGTGTCACTCGCTTCTTTGGACATGTTTAATGCTGTGCTGTACAAAATTCAAGTCAAAACAAAGATATCTGTAAACCAGCAGGTGGCGGACCCTCCACTAGGAAACGTATTCATTGCACTTTTAAATATAATAATAGCATTGTTCACCTACTTGTTTTGTTATTATGGTCATTTGTCTTCTTTAGGTGTATGCATAATCTACACAAACCTCCTTTAAAGTTTTCTCCCACTGTATTTCTGAAAATAGCCTAAAGGCTCTTTGTTTTGCCGTTGTATGATTTATAAAATGTTGTGGTTTGTGACAGAGCAGGCAGTGACTTCATTTGTGCACATAAGAATGGTGGTTTGGCCCCATGTCCCTCCCCCGGACTATTGAATCACACTGCATTTTTCCAAGACAATTGGCATTGAGCATTATGTTTCTGGGAATTGAATTGTGGTCAAAGTGAAACTGTAAGTAACAAGAAAAAAGAACTAACTCAGGAAAAGAGTGAATGAGCTGTGGGAGGACCCAGCTCACAAGACAAGGAACAATCCACAGTTTTATCAGCTAGACCAGCTTTCATCTTTCATTTGGAACAACTTCTATAGAACTGTAATGTAGGAGTTTTATATAACACTGAAGTGGCTTTTTAGAAAATAGGAAGAAATAAAACTGCCTTCGGTAACAGTGTTAAACACAGGAAAGAAAGGAAGCTTCAGAGCACACAGAGAAGACTGTTTGAAAATGCACTTGCCTGTGGAAGGGGCACACACTAAACTACTATTAAGTCACCTCGCCCGATCAAAGAAATACAGGGTACAAACATATACACAGTATGTGCCAACAGATGCAGCTCATTATATTATCATTGAAATGTGACAATGACATCAACAAACATAAGTAAAGAACAGTCTTGTATCAACCTAATAGACTCTTAACTTCAGCTGGTGTTGGAAAATGCAGCATATGAATAGAGAAGCTGTGTATAAGCTTGTTCTTTGTCTTCTCCTCAGTCTGACTGTCGCCCTTTTGTTTATGAAAATGGACACGCTCTGTTTTGCACTGCAAAAGTGAGCATGAAGCTTATGTCATTGATTAAAACAGGAGTCAAGACTCTTTGAGTAAAATGCCATATTGTGCTGCCTTTGAGCAGATACAGTAATACAGTACAATATAATAAGTCTCTTGTTCCAGTCAGTCTTCACCCATTTGCTCAGTCTTAGACATGTAGAGTCAGTGGCTCTAAGAGTTCTTGTCTCTGTTTCGGTTTTAACCCCTCTACATGTCGTCTTGTCATCTTGTCTCCTCATTTACTGTGATACTCATATTTAACTATTTTGATGACTTTATTTCTGCTGCTGATCAGCTGCAGACCTGTCACAGACAGAATCACAGTGCCCCCCTCACTTTGTCTCGTAAAGTAACATTCCGCTGAACACAGTGAAGGGTTCAGAGGAGTATCCCAGGCGTCCGGTCACCAGGTCGATGCACACTGTGTCTCCAACCTGTAGATCCAGGATGATGTTGAACACAGCCACAGCTCCGGGGATGTGCTTGGCCTCTGCCATGGGCTTCTCCAGACCCTCGGGCTGATACCCGGCTGAGTCCACCCGTGCCACGCCTGTGTTGGATTTGGACAGGACCGCCTCAATCTTCATGTTCTTGTGACCAGTGAGAATGCCACTGAAGAAGTACTTTCCTCGGACTGGAGCTGTGAAGTAACCTGCAAAGATGAGATAGAGTTAAGCTTTTCTTGTTTCTTGTTGAGTAACACTGTATTGTCAATCCTAGTTTCTTAGGTCCTCTAAGGTTGAAGTATGTTTTATTGGGAAATTCAACGACTGCATTTGACCCACCCTTCTGGGTCACCCTGCCAACAGCAGTGGGTTCTGCAGAGCCGTGCTAGACTTGTTCAAGAGCTGGAAGATTTCACCTGCAGTATGGTGTATGTTTTGGGTTGATGCGGGAAACCAGAGTGCCCAGAGGAAACCAATCCAGACACAAGGAAAAACTTGCAAACACCACATCGAAAGACCTGGAACCTTCTTACTGTGAGGCTCGAGTGGCTTTTCAGTCACCTTTTAAATTCAGTCACCTTTTAAACTCTGCGATCTGCAGAGTGCAGAGTGCACTCTTCTGTAAGTAAAGACCAATCAACAGGTCCTGTAGATCTAGTCTGCTCTTGTTCATTTTGGATTAAAAAGAAAAACATTTGTCTTGCTTCTCCAAAAATGTCAATCGTATATTTTTTATTTAGTCTGCAGCGGGAATTTCCCGTCTTGTTTAGAGAAATCCAACAGATGTCTGCCATCACTCACCGAATATGAGGAAAAGTTAAACTGGTCTTAATGTTTTGGGTTTTTTTAAGTTTAAGTCCTTTAATCAGAACAGCCCTTTAGCTCCAAAAATAACCTTGTATCAGATTGATTTCACTATCCCACACCATGTTATTGGCAGTCATGACTCAAGCTGCTGGTGGCCGATGGTTGTTGAGGTTAAAGCCATGAAATAAGACAAGGGTCATTAGTTGTTTTATTTCCCAGCACTCAGCTTCCTCTAATCGCTCCTGAGACACACTATGTCTTTGCTGCAGGTTTTAGGGTGTTTTCTTTTCTCTAACTGAAACGGCTCAAAACAAGAGTGAGTGAAAAGAAGAGGTTAAAAGTTCAAGTTGTTAAAAATGAAAAAGACAAAAGAGAGCAACAATTGTGTTAAAAGTAGTTAAAAAGAGATGACTGATTTATTGTAAAAAATAAATTTAAATCAACTTTTACATATTTAGTTTGTTTAATGTACCAAGCATGTTCTTGTGTTCATGTGTTTTAATATAATTGTATTAAATTGTGTATAATTTTATTTATATTTGTGATTTGTGTCTCACCAGTTCTGGGGTTATAAACATTATTCTCATTGACAAAGATTTCATTGAAGGGGATAGTTCCAGCTCCTCTCATTGGTCGAGTCAGAGCAGCAGAGAAGGAGAGGCGGGGCACGTGGGCATCAGTGCCTGGAAGACCTACACACAGAAAAACACATTATAAATAATAATATAATAAAACTCTAATCACTTTAACTTTATTTATTACAGAGACACATACCTTGTTCCCCTCTGAGTCCTGGTAAAAACAAAAAAGATGTGAGTAAGCCATTCACTTTCACTTTAAAACCACTTCAAATGTGTTGTTATTTTTAATATGTTCTTTAAAATAGATGAAGATACCTGGAGGTCCGACTGGCCCCTGTTTGCCCTCTCGTCCTTGGGGTCCCACTCGTCCTTGGGGTCCGACCACACCCTGCGGTCCACGTTCTCCCTTCTCTCCTCTAGGGCCTGGTAAACCCTGAGGACCTGCAGAAGATAAGCCACCAAACATTTACTTGATGAATATTGTGTGAATTGTGTGTCTGGTCTTCCTGACTTGAGTCCGAGGCAGGTGAATGAGCTCCATAAATTGTAAACTATTTAATTCAAATCTATTGAATGTTTCAACTAAAGAATCCATACTAACCTGCAACTAACCTGCAACTAACCTACCTGCTGTAGCACTTTGAGATTTAAGTGGATGTCAAAAACTCAGACTTCGTTACAATTTAGCCTGCACCCAAAATACAAATACAGTATCTGTGGTCTTCAGCAACGGGACCAGGTCTAGGGCCACAAGATAATAAAATAGGGTTAACGTGGATTAGTTGGATTGTTAGTTAGATTAGTTAGTGCTTTTATTTATTGCTCAAAAATATCTTAAAAACATGAATTCTTACAGTGAATTTGCCTCTCCACATATCTAACCTGTGATTTGGAGATTCTTAAGTTTATGGCCGGACTGTGGAACATTTTGGACACATCTCTATGGAGACAAGCAGGTGACGGACCCTCTTTACGTCTTATCCTGATCTTTTGATAACTGTTTATTATCAACTCCCTTCTGATCTGTAACCCTCTCCCTTCAGACTCACCAGTGAAGTCTTGTTTCACAAAGTCATGGAACTCCGTGGCCAGGTCGAGCAGTGACGTGTTGAGCTTGCTGATGTTCGATCGGACCTTCTCCAGTTGAACGTCGCGGATATCGTGGATCACCTCCCCGTGCCCGATCACCGTGGCGTTCAGCCCGTTCACGCAGCTCCAGAGGCCGGTCACGTGACGATTCAGACCCTCCTTGATCCTCTCCAACGTGTCTGAAAAGGAGTCGAATCGCCCACAGACGCCCTCCAGTTTGGACAGTCTGCGGTCCAGGCCGTCACTGGAGCGTCTGCACTCTCCCACCTCCGTTAGGTAATTCCGGTTCAGGATTTCAATCTCTTTTCCCAGGGTCCGGAACCGGATCTTGGAATCTTCAGTGTGGAGTGTCAGATCTTTCTCCAACTGGTTCACCTTTTGAGGAAGAAATAATATAGTAACTTATAAAACTTGTGTGAACAGTGAGGTTATCCATGGGTTTTAGCTTCCTGTTAGGTGCATTTTGAGGACTTTTCTCCATTCAAAAGATTTAATTTTTTAAGTGGTAATAGTGTCATTGTTCTGAAACCCATGGTTAAAATATTTGTTACATCTAGCCTGTTTTATTGGGTTGTTTTTTGCATCCTATGAGTCAAAAATGCTCTGTTCCACCTTATGATGTCATGAAGTAATAGTTTTCAAGTTAACAGCTCCTTTTACCTTTTGTTCAGTAGATAATTGCAGTTCCAGGACTGAAATTATCCAAATGATCCTAGTTAAGGTATATGGAGAGAGAGCATCAGAAGGTGGAGTAAAGAGTTGGAGAGAAGAACTAAATATACAGGGTCCAATATAGCACAATAATGGACCTTTAAAATTAAGTTATTAAGCTGAAGATGTTAAAAAATACATTAAAATGGTTATTCTGAAGTAGCAGCTATATTCTTTGTCTATTTCAATACATTTTTGGCTGAACTACCCCTTCAGGTTGCTGGTTCTATCAACACAGTCCCACTATAAATACACAGTCCTCCTGCTGTTCCTGTGGTTTATTTTTGTACAACATGTTACACACACAAAAATATGGGTGCATATTATGAAAGCCTTACCAGTCAAAAGGAGTCAAATATTTTCCATATATTCTCATAATATTGTGTGAAACAGCTGTGGTCAAGATTATTATTTGATTGACAATGTGCTTTCACAGCAGATCACGAGGGAAATGAGCGTTTCTGTGGGCGCTGTATAAGTGATTAGACCAATTAACAGATATTATGCCAATGGAAACAAGATAGTCTATGCTCTGTTTTTATTTTGACCATAAGAAAACAGTTGTAATTGTAATTGTGTGGGATTACGGAGAAATTACAACACAAAAACACACATTTGCAGGTATTCATTTATATATTATGATTGCTGATGAGGGGACGTGAAGTATTAGGCACTAAAAGTTTGGTTAGCTAAACAAACAACAGTGCACAATGGAATTTATACATTGAAATTACATGAATGGAATTGTATTTAGTTTCATTCCCTGCTATTTGTATGCTTCGGGTTGTAGGGTTGATGATTGCCTGAAATGTTCCACAATATGGCTTTAAACTTACCTCTTGTATTTCAATGTGAATTACAAGTGTTTTATTGCTCAAAAACACTAAGAAAATTTGAACATTTTGGGATTAGACATTGCAATGCACAGAGAGAGGTGGGTTTAGGAGGATTTTTTGTTCATTTTTTTCCTTATTTTTGTAAAATGTTAAAATAAATGTTATTATAAAAAAGTCTTTGTGTTAGTGTGTGACTTCTGTGTGTTGAGACACTCGGTTTTGGTTTAGTTCGTTCTGTTTTGTGCCTTTTGATTTGGTCACTCGATTCTGTTTGTGGGTTTGTGGTTTTCTTTGGGACATTTGTGGTTTATTTTTGTGTCCCTTAGTTAATCACTCATTTTGTGAACCCACGTGACTCGTTTTAGCACACAACTTATGTTAATCCTGTTGTGTTGTTTCTTAACTTTGGTTTAGTTTCTGTGCATATTTTACCATGTTTTGTTAAGTTAAACCTTTTACACTCCTGTTAATTAAACTTTACTTATTTATTCCAATTTCCACCTTGGTGTTTTTTGTTACTTCCCTTACCCTAGCCGAGCTGGGTCGTAACACCAGACAAAAAAATAATGGCGACTAAATGGAGGCTAAACAGTAGTGGACCCTCTTCCAGAAAAGTTACACAGTGAAGCTTTAATAAAATAGTGACATGTATGATCTCACCTCTGTCAGTATGTTGCGGTTGCTGTTGCTCAGATCAGTTAAAGTGCCGTCGTGGCCCTTGACCGTTCTACCCAGACCCTTCAGCGTGTCATTGAAGGAGCCGAAGATATTTTTGACTCGATCTAGTTCTCCCTGTATGGACTTCAGATCTCCTCCCAGTTTCCCGTTTTGATTGTTGTGTCCATCCAGCCGGTTTTTCAGATCATTGATGTTGACTTTACACTGTCCGGTACACTCCTCCACCTCCTCCCTCAGACGCCCGACTTCCTCCTGGAGATTCGAACACACCTGGGAGCACCTGGACTCTCCGTTGTCCACTTTTCGTCTCAAATCGGTCAGTTCTGTTTGGCATTTGTTCAGACTTGTCATGGTCGTATTGCTAAATTTCCTTAAATCATCTTCGACTCTGCTACAAACTGAGCAATCTTCGACGTCTCTTCCTAAAGTTTCAACTTCAGTCACTATCCGATTGAAGCGCTCACCGTTGTCTCCTGTAACACCTTTGATCTTCTTCACGTCGTTGGTTAAAACCAGCACTTTGTCAACCAGTGAATCTCCAGAAATCGATAAATCGTTTAATCTCGTGTTGAACTTTTTAATTTCGTCCTGGTTGGTGATAACTTTCCATTCTAAAGTCTTAACGGTGTCTTCAGTTTTGTGGTGTTCTTTTGTCTTCTTCGCACAAGTCTCGTTGCACAGTTTAGTGGTTTCTTTCATCCTTTTGTCCAAGTATGACGTGATATTTTCGAGATGGTTCAAACGCCTGCTATGGTCCCTGACTGTATCTCCAAGAACGGCAATATCTAGCTCCACTTTTCCAATTTTAAAGCTATTATCATCCAAGCGTCCAAGCACAAGGTTACGCAACTGGGTCACATCTCTTTGAACAGTGTCCTTTAAATTGTTGCCAGTATTTGTAAATCTTTGCTCTGTTTTCCTCATCGTATTGTTCAACCTTTTCTCCAACTCCCTCAATCTGCCGTTCAGCTTGTCTTCTGTAACTTTACCCTTCCCGCTACCGCCCGCACCCGCCAACTCCTTGTCCAGGCGCCCTTTGATGATGTCGCATTTGTCGGACGTGGAGGTGACCGTGGCTTCGGTGTCCGTGAGCCTCTTCTCCAGTTCGGTGAGGGAGTCGCAGCAGGTTTTCGAACGCTCAGACTCGGAGCGGGTGATGTCGAGGCTCGTCCGGACGTGTTGGTCCAAAGAGCTGACCAGTTTCTCCAAAGCCCGGATACGCTCACGGTCCTCCTGCTGCTGCCGCCTCAGGTCCTCCACTCCAGCCTGCGTATCAGAGAGGGAAAAAAATCTATTTAATAATTCAATCTTCAAAGCATTTTTGTGTAATTAAAAATGCAAAAAATCCAAGGCACT